>OX419759.1:22528992-22726492 GCA_948567375.1 Lunularia cruciata
CTCCTTGGTCTTTTACACCTATCCATATCCTTATAGATGCAACTATACTTGATAAAACTAAGATTATCTCTTATGAGATGAGTCCTTTCATAGCTTAGCTCCATGCTTCAATTATACTTTTTTATTGAGGACTTTTACTTATTTTCCAAGGAGTTTACTATTGCATTATAGCTAAAATTAGGCTAGCTAATACATCTAACAATTTTGAACCTATTAGACCAATGCATCTATGGAATACATATGGGATATGGGTATACATATTTTATTATGTGTATTGAATGGAGAGCCTACTAGAGTCATGATTTTATTTGAGACACAATAACACAAATCTTATAAGACACATAGTCACCAATAAGACTTGCTTGAACCACCTCCAAAAAATTATGAGTAGGTTTAATTAATCATACTTCCATTTTTATTGAGGAATTTTACTTCTTATCTAAGAAATTTTCTATTTCTTTCTATCCATGATTAGGTTAACTAGCACACTTAGCATTTTTTTCATGTACAATAATATTTCATTTGTGGATTTTCATATGACATGTAGTGTATAGATAGTTCATGATGCTAGTTGAGACACATTAGCATAAATCTCATAGTCCACATGTCAGAAACAAGACTTGTATGGTGATAAGACTTGCCTGGACCACTCCTTGAGCGAGGAAAAGCAAGTGTAATGACTATGATGGAGGATGTACTTTGCTTGATTTTGTGATCAACCTTATACATGTAGAGTTCTTAACACAAGTAGCATTCAAGTAAGAGTAATAGGAACCATTGCAAGCAATGGCCAAGAGATCATTATGTATCACAACATTTAGGTATCTTCTCCATTATTATTCTCATCTTCTGTGTAACAATATGGAGTTTAGCGACGAAGTTAGTCGGGCTTACAAATTAGCACATAAGACAAATTAGTCTAGAATATTCCAAAAGTATCCAGGAAGCTTCTCAAGAAGCTTCCCAGCTAGCTTAGCTTGCACCTCAAGTAAGTAGATTCCAAAAGGAAGCTTCTAACTAGCTTAGCTTGCACGCCAAGTAGGCGGCTTCTACAAGGAAGCTTCCTAGTTAACTTCACTTGCACTCTAAGAAAGCGGCATGAGGAAGCTTCTTGAGAAGCTTCTCAAAGGCCTTGAATGCTACCTATAAATACCAAAGCCAAAGCTCATGCTAGGCATTTGGAGTTTTCCCTCATTCAAGTGTCCCAATGTGAGTTTCCATTCTCCTATTTCTCTCCTTGGATTTGGTCTTTTACATTGGTATTAGAGCAGGAATGGGATGAATGGAATTTATGGACCACCAAATCCACTTCCACCAAACCATTGGGATTTTTGTGTCCAAATACTACCCAAACATCGTTTCATACAATTCATCAACTTGTGCTTTGGACAAGATTTTTTGCATATGATCACCATATCTGAGGAACCCTTGGTACTTCCGGTTGTAACTTATGGAGAATGGTGGATGTGCTATTTCTATGTGTTAGTAAATTAGATAGATTGGGAGTGGTGTGATAGAGTAACAACCATGGCGGCAATACCCAATGTTATCCTTGCTATGCAACAACAAATCGAGCACCTTACTTGATTGTTGGATGAACAAGATCTTTGATGACAAGAGTAGGTGGAGAGAGTACCAATTCAAGAAGGAGAAGATTGGATCAGATTCCCTAAACCCAAGGTATTTGAAGGCAAGAATATTCCAAGTGCAGTGGAGAATTTTGTGTTTGATTGTGAATGTTATTTTGAAGCTACCAATCTACAAGACGAACAAAAACAAATTCTCTTGGCTTCTAGTCAATTGGATGGAGAAGCAAAGCTATGGTGGAGATTCCGAGTGGAGCAAGCTGAACAACAAATTGTTGCACCAATCTCAACATGAGCACAATTCAAGAGTGCAATAATTAGTCAGTTCCAAGCTATAAATGCCACACGAGCTACACAAGATAAGTTGGCAAAGTTGAAACAAATTGGCTCTGTAAGAAGTTAAAACACCATATAAAACACCATCATGCAAATTCTAGATATACTGGAAGGTGAAGCTCTAGATCAATTCATGAGGGGCTTGAAGGCGAGAACCAAATTAGAGGTAATCATGCAAGAGTCACAACACTTGGAGGAAGCCATGCGGTTGGCCAAACATTTTGATTCCTTGGTGGCAACAACTTGGTCTTGACCTCAACTTCCACAGAGTCTACCAATACATAACACACAAGTGGAGGAGCCAACACCAATGGAGATTGATGCCATTCAACAAAGACCACTTGGCACGGCAGATAGAGAGAAACTATGACAAAATGGTGGTTGTTTTTATTGTTGCCAATTGGGGCATTGCATTGCTGAATGTCCACTCAAGAATGGACGACCTCAACAAGTTGCCCAGGTGGAGGTTGTGGAGCGGAATGATCAAGGAAATGAAGAATCCTAGTAGGAGATTTGAGCCACCTACTGGGAACTTGATTAGTTCCAATGGGATTGAAGGCTCGACCTATGCAAGTTTGGTTCACTTGCAAGGTACGATATCTAATCCGGATTGTAGGATTTTGGTTGATTCTGGAAGTTCAGATAATTGCATGTCTATGCAAGTAGCAAGGGAATTGGGTATTCCTATCAAGCCAATGATTGGAAGTAGTTTGATGATGGCGGATGGTAGAAAGGGTTTTGCATTCCGCACCTTGCATCATGTTAGCTTCAAGATTGGGAAGGAGTATTTGGAGTATATGAGGTTTGTAGTGGCACCTCTACACTATGATATCATTCAGGGTCTACCTTGGCTTGAATATCATAAGGTGAAATTTGATTGGATCCGATGCCAAATTCAAGTGCAACACCAAGGTAGGACTTTCCGATTAGGTTGTCTGGCACCTCTGAGTAAGACACCTAAGAATAGTCAGTCCCAAGATGAGAAGTTTGTTGAGAAGGTAGCCATAGAGCAAACCTAGAAGGGAGATGAGTCTCAAGATGGGAAGTTTGCCAAGAAGGCACCCAAGGAGCAAGCTTGGAAGAGAGATGAGTCCCTAGAAGGGAATTTTATTAGTAAAGTAGCCATAGAGCAAACTTTGGAGGAAGATAAGTCTGTATTTGCGGTGTGGATCAAGCCTATTGCACAAGAACAATTTGCGGAAGGCCAAGAGCCTCATCAAGCAATGGTTGATTGGATAGTAAAGGAGTTTGCGGATGTGTTTTTGGATGATCTGCCAAAGGGATTACCCTCTGATTGAGGTATGCCCTTCAAGATTGAGTTATTTTTCAAGGAGTACTCCAATGAGTAGACCGATCTATTGGCTCTCACCAAAGGAGTTGGAGGAGTTGCAAACAACACTTATAGAATTGTTGGAGAAGGACTTCATATGACATAGTACCTCTCCTTGGGGAGCATTGGTACTATTTGTTCCAAAGAAGTATAGAGGACTTTGTTTTTGTATTTATTATCGTAGGCTCAATAAGCAAATCGTGAAGAATGCATATCCCTTGCCTTGGATCGATGACTTGATTGATCAACTAAGTGGAGCACGCTACTTTTCCAAGCTGGATCTTTGCAACGACTATTGGCAAATTCCTATTGATAGAGAGGATGTGAAAAAGATTGCCTTTTGCACAAGGTATGGGCATTTTGAGTGGAGAGTTCTACCTTTTGGACTCACTAATGCTCCAACAGTCTTCATGGATCAGATGCATCGGGTGTTGGATGGACTATTGGATCAGTCCTTGGTTGATATCTAATCTATAGCAAGATAGAGGCGGAACAGGTGAATCATGTGCAACATGAAGTCCTAAGATGACTACGACAATGGAAATTTTATTGCAAGAAGTCAAAGTGTACCTTTTGGCAGAAGGAGGTTACCTTCTTTGGTCATAAGATCTCATCAGAGAGGATTAAGAAGGAAGAAGAGAAAATCAAGGCCATTAACTGATTGGCCTACCCCAAAAGATGCTACAGAAGTACGGGCATTCAATGGATTGGCTAGTTTTTACCAATGGTTCATCCATTAGTAAGCTCATGTGGCTGCACTATTGACTGACCTCTTGGGAAAGAACTCAAGCTTTCAGTGGACCACCAAGCATGAAGAAGCATTCCAAAAGTTAAAGCATGTGGTGTCTTCAAGATCCATTCTTCAAACATATGATCCTCAACTACCCTGTGTGGTTGATTTTGATGCTTCTAACTTTGCAATTGGAGTTGTGCTGCAACAAGAATTCCCAGATGACTCCATCCCATTGCCTTTGTATCTCGCCGACTCAATACGGTTGAATGAAACTACTCTACTTGAGATCAAGAACAACTTGCAATGGTATACGCCACCAAGGTATGGAGGCATTACCTCTTGGGGAAACAAGTGATCATGCTAATTGATCACAAACCATTGTTGTAGACCTTACACTTGGAACACATGAAGACTCGACATCATCGATGGGAGGAACAACTCTAACTATATGACATCAAACTTGAGAACAAACCAGGTTGGTTCCATGTCATCCTTGATGCTTTATCACGATGACTTGATATGATGTCTCTTCCTCTCATCACAACAGTAATTTCAATGGTGTAAATTGACTCCAAGGTCCAAAACGAGTTTCAGTCAGCTCTACACCAAGATCCCTTCTTCCAAATGGTATATGGTCACCTTATAGCATGCGACAAGAATTACAACACCTTCTCCATCAAGGAGGGCCTTTTATTCCATGAGGACCGGATCTATGTTCCAACTAAAGGTGATCTTTGACTTGTGCACCTTCAAGAAGCACATGATTTACTCATCGCTGGTCAGATAGGTGCGGACAAGACCTTGGGTACCATCCAACGTCAATGGTGGTGGCCCAACATGACATGAGATGTTCAAGAATTTTTCTGATTGTGTGAGATTTGCCAACGTAACAAGGCCAGCAATCAGAAGCCGAGTGGACTCCTTCAACCACTTGCCGTTCCATCCGCTCGTTGGGAGCATATGAGCTTGATCTCATCACATCCTTGTCAAAGACAAAACAAGGACACACTGCAATTGTGGTGTTGGTGGATAAGTAAGCAAATCCACTTGGCACCAACTTGTGATACTGTGGATGCTCCAACCTTAGTGCAAATCTACTTTAACAATGTCTTCAAGCATCATGGGATGCCACGTGTACTCATCTCCAACCGTGATCCTCAATTTATCGAGAAGTTTTAGCAAGCACTCTTCCAAATACTTGGTACCAAGCTTGCTTTGTCCACAACCTATCATCCTCAAATTGATGGGCAAACCAAACATGCAAATCATACATTGGAAGATATGTTGCATGCCTTTGTCAATGTCCACCATACCAATTGGGATGAATGTCTTGTAGTTGTAGAATTTATCTACAACAATTCCAAATAGGCAAGCATCGGATTTTCTCCTTTCTTTCTCAATTTTGGCCAAGATCCGCTTGTTCCAGATTCTCTTCTTGCTCCCCCTCCATCTCAGGTTCCTCATACTTCCACATTCTTGACCACTATATCCCAATCTCTCCAACAAGCCAAGTCTCACCTCCTTATTGCTCAAAATTGCCAAAAACAATATGCGGACCACCATCATTGTGATCTCACCTTTGAAGTTGGTGATAAAGTCATGTTATCCTCTAGTATCCTCCCTCTCCCACTTGATACCCAAGTTTGTAAACTTGCCCCTAATTGGATAGGACCCTTTGATATCACCCAAATTGTCTCTCTTGTTGCTTATTGACTTGCCTTGCCTTGTCACATGCGTATCCATCCTATCTTTCATGTTTCCAAGTTGAAACTCTTTGTTCCTAATCCCTTTTCCTTTTCCTCTTGAGTCCAACCTCTCCCTCTTCCTGTCCCTATCAATGATCATGAGGAGTACAAAGTTGATTGTATCCTTGCGCGTCACCATATTCAATGAGGCCGTCGCCAACATACAGAGTACAAGGTCCTTTGGAAAGGGTATCCCCTTCATGATGCCACATGGGAACCTCTTTCTCACCTCCAAAATGCACAGACGGCCCTCCAAGAATTTGAAGCTTCACTGGCGACAAAGACGTCACCAACTAGCGGCGGAAGAATATGTAACAATATGGAGTTTAGCGACAAAGTTAGTCGGGCTTACAAAGTAGCACATAAGACAAATTAGCCTAGAATATTCCGGAAGTATCTAGGAAGCTTCTTGAGAAGCTTCCCAGCTAGTTTAGCTTGCACCTCAAGTAAGTAACTTCTAGAAGGAAGCTTCTAGAAGCTTCCAACTAGCTTAGCTTGCATGCCAAGTAGGCGGCTTCTAGAAAGAAGCTTCCTAGTTAACTTGGCTTGCACTCTAAGAAAGCGGCTTGAGGAAACTTCTTGAGAAGCTTCTCAAAGGCTTGTATGCTACCTATAAATACCAAAGCCAAAGCTCATGCTAGGCATTCGGAGTTTTCCCTCTACAAGTGCCCCAATGTGAGTTTCCATTCTCCTATTTCTCTCCTCGGATTTGGTCTTTTACATTCTAGAGGCATCAAGAATCTTTGCAAAGGAGAGGGACTATAGTTGTTTTGTTCTCATGGCATTGCATATTTTATATAGAAGTCTAGATTGCCTTCTAGCACTCTAATACATTAAGTCATCAAACATGCAGCAAAAGTAGGAGCTCTCGTCATCTAAGAGAGAGGACCTTTATCATAAACATGCAAAAGAACCATTTAAACACCCTGTAGAAGTAGGAGTCCCAATCACATCTATGTAAGAGAGAGTACCTTTCTCATAAACATGCAGTAGAAGTAGGAGCTCCTGTCACATCCTCTGACTAAAGGACAAAGGATAGCTACCCATGATACTATTAAGGACATAGTGTTTGCTATGGCACAAGAGAGTGGATACTTGGCTTGGAAGGAGTGTTTGTATGTTTTGCAGACGACATGTGTCAGGGCAGACTTATACTTGGTCCGAGATGATCAGGTGATGTGATACCAAGAGCTAGCCATATTATCTAGATGTGAAATTTGGTTTGGTAACATCTAGAATTATGTTATACATGATGGTCAAAATAGATCAGATAGAAGTATCACCAAAAGAGTACTTCTACTAATAGGGTAGAAACCAAAATAGACTTGAGAACCTTAGAACCAATAGCTAGACATATGATTTAAAGGTGAGAATTGGTTTGGTAACATCTGGAAGGATGTTACACACGATGGACTAAACAGATCAGAAAGAGATATCACCAAAAGGGGACTTCTACTAATAGAGTAGGAACCAAAATATGCCTGAAATCTTTGAAGGCAATTTTGGAGGCCTAAATGGATGAATTAGGCCTCAAAAATGTGCAGATCGCCCCCACAACGGAGCAAAGGTTGGCCTTACCTCCCCTTTGCTTTGTCTCGTCGAGAGCTTTCCAACGGTACCTTACGTGATTCTGAGATTCTTACAGGAAGATTCCCTAAAAGATTCCTCCGGTCAAAGCTTGTTTGACCAACCAGATAGGACCTAGACCAGACATGTCACCCATCCAAGTAAGTAATCCAAGGGTGGAGCTTGCTGACATGTCACCTATCTGTGTCCCTAATCCTATGGTGGAGCTTCCTTGGCGGAGATCCTCTTTGTCTATATAACAAAGAGAATGTGCTCCCTTGGGGCATCGATTGTTTGAGTGTACAATCTGTGTTTTCTCTCTTCTCTTGTCCTCGGAGTATTACAGGTGATAGTAGCGGATGTCATGGTTACAGACCCTACTCGAGATACAGTTTCGGAGGGAGTGATTACCCATCCCCCTGGATGGGCAGCGAGCACAGTAGCAGATCGCAAGGTCTCCAAATATAGGGGCATGCAACAAGGTCACCTCTTTGTTCCTCTAGCCTTGGAGTTATATGGAGCTATAAACACAGTGTTCGACACATTTGTCATGGAGTGCGTGAGAACTTATCATGTTAGCACTAGGGGGTACCACTCTCACTCTCATATTTTGTAACATATTTTAGAAAGTGTTTGTCCATTGCTCTATAGAGTGCAATGGCTGGTGCAATCCATAGGAGAGCAATCACACTAGGTGATGCTTCTTGGGATGCTCCAATTATTTGTAGACCACACGATTTTCATAGCTCAAATATCTTGGGTGCAATGGGGTAGATTTATCATAAAGACTCTATTGGGGCTTAGCCCCATTTACTTTTTTAATCTCTCCCTTGTGCAGCTTGATGGGGTCTTCCCATCCTTCATTTTTTCTGTGCGGTCGCCCTTTCTCACTCTGTCACATTTAAGAGAGAGCCTTCATCATATAATTTAGCCGGAGATTACTTTGCTTTGTTGTCACCATTTGCAAGTCTTGGACTGTAGGCCGAGATAGGGCTTTGCCCTTCTTCCTTGGGCCTTATTTTATACTTTTTAGGACCTTGTATTTCGTCCTCTTTTTCCTTCCAAGTATACTTATCGGCTCGGTCTTCTCAAACTCCCTTGTTACTTCGATAAAAACATTATTTATCTACTCGAACTCACTACTATCGACTATAATTAGGTGTGAAACGTAGGAGCACGTGACGCGAAGGGAAACTAGACTGTTAAATATTTCCGCCAACTTGGGTTACCTTTAAGTTTTTATAGTCAAACTCCCAAGTTTGGAATGGAGCTTTTAAAACAAAGACAATTGATCTTTTAAATGCTACTTCCTACTGTTGAAAATGAAGGAATGCCACTTTTTCAAACACGAGACGAATATCGTGGTATGGATGCTTCTGTCTGCCACTTCGAACAGGTGGTTAACCCACGTGCCGGACGAACGAGCTTCGAAGTAGTTCCCGAGCTCTGAAGATAGTTTCCTGGTCACGTTTCATGACCCAGCGAACTCGATGTTGTTGAGTAAGTCAACTCCTTGTTTCTTCCTGCTGTTTGTGGTTTGTGCGCGCAAAGCGTACTTTTCTCCTTATACTTCTTTGGTCGGTATTCTTCGATAGAATGCTCTCTCCTGATACTTGCTTACATAAAATAACAATATATAATACATCGATTGATTGATCCAACAGCTTTGCTTCAAAGAGAACCAAATGGACAAATCTTTCAGGTTGCGGCTCCATAGACGTGACCGTTGAGAAGCTTCGAATCTTTGACGAAAATTTGACGTGATCCCGTAACATTTGTAAAGCATCATCATTTCGAAAGCAGAGGTATCAAATTCATCACTTGACAACTTTCTACTAGTGAATCTGGAAAGTTCCAATTCATCCTTGACAAATTTCTACTACGGGAAAATCCATATGGTAATTGGAAGTTCATTAAACGTTTAAAAAGTTCGGAATTTCTTCCACTTGCAAAATCATTTCAAATTGAGTTCCTTTTATGAGATTGGAGATTCAAGATAACCTTTTTGACCTTATGAAGCAATAATTTGGTGTCATCCTCCTGACCAACCCGACATGTGGAGATGAATGCAAGGGTCTTCCAGATAGTGTCATCGACTAATGGATTGCACATTACATTGACCATGTACTACGATAGAGAACCTCACGTACTTTCTCCATTAGAAAGAATCATCACACTAATCGAAATCATTTTACATGTTACTCATTTGTTATGTTATTCCTCTCTTTCTTTGATTATAGCTGATTCCATAGCATCATGATGTAGCCCTTGGATTACCATATCCCACCAATTTACGCGCCTCTGTTCATATAACTCCGTGCCTACACAACCCGATTCTGATCAACTCGTCTTCGCTTGAATAGCAGCTGCTCTTTTACTGTAGACACACAGTTTGAATTCGACTAGTTTTGAGTAGTATTGTGGCGCGTGGTCACCTTTTGTCATTTACATCTGGTATGAGCTTGACTTATGCTGTCTTGTTATCCAAGCTGCCATATGCGCGAGCTTTAGAAATCCGATACGAATTACCTCACATCACTTAGCCCGCGAAAAACTTGTTACACGCTGTCCACGCTCAGCCCTTCGTCCTCGTTACGGTGATGTATCATGTTAACATGACGATAGCTCTTAGAGGGAAGTACTAAGAAATCTCCACGTTATGTTCGATGGACCTGTTGAAAGCTCCACACTTTTTCTTGTTCCTATATCAGAGCGCGCTCCGGGAAAGAGGAAGATGTGGATAAACATAGATGATTAATTTTAATTCTTGTATATAGTGAAAAAGAAGATTAACTTGGTCCACATGGACCTAGTTAACCTCCTTTTCTCTCACCTGCGAATCCAGCACTACCATATCCCAACATCTGCGACAGAGCTGTTGGATATGGACCTAGTTAACGTTTATTCTTGGAATGATACTCCTGTCCGTTCCTTCAAATTGTGGACAAAATTCGGTTCCTTGCGTCCCTGGAAGAACATGGGGCACTCTACGCAGATACCAGCTAATTGCGCAAGGAACTTCAGGGAGGTAACATAACAGACAATTGGGCAATGTGATTGTAAACATTAATTTTATGGGAAATTGCTCATAGCCATACAAAGTTTGTATGGATTCTCGTTATCCATAAATTGTATAGGTTTTTTTTTTAATACGGTTATTGGCAATCCGTATAACTTAATGAGTTGAAAATGCACTCAACGTTTTCGGTCATGATAAGTTTTTTCACTTCTCCAACGTTTAACAATACCGTTTCAATTTTGAGGCGATTTTCTACTAAGATTACCCGTAAATTTTCTATGGATATTTACAGGTATAGCTAGAAATCTGTCAAAACGCTAACTGAAACCCCGTAGTGAAAGATTTGGTTGTTGTCGACTATGTCACTCGGGTTTTGAGCTCGCATGAGTTTCCCGCTCCAATCGAGCCTTCCCTGCTATGACGTTTTCTGTTTATTTCACTTTTAATTCATTCATTCTTCCCATCCTTCATTTTTTCTACGCGGTCGTCCTTCTTCCTTTAATTCACTTTGTAATGAGTGCCTGCATTACAGGTCTCGAGTACAGTAAACTCGCTCGAAAGCATTCAGATGAGTAAACGTTTTACTTCTTGCTAACACAGTGTTAGGGAATTGTTATTGTTTTGCTTTTGCCATCCATGACGTAAGGAAGTTGACGGGAAGGAAGGGTGGGCAAATGGTGGAAAAATGGCAAACGGCAACACAATACCAAGGCTACGAAGGAGTGGAGAGGTGGCCAAGTCATCTTGGCCATGTCATGGGTGGCAATAGCAAGAATCTGGATGACAATAACAATTCCCCGGAGTTTACTGTGATATCTTAGGTGCGGTAGTGTGATATCTTAGGTGCGGTAGGGTAGATTTCTCATACAGACTCTATTGAGGCTTAGCCCCATGTTACCTCTTTTTTCTCTCCCTTGTACGGCTTGATGGAGTCTTCCCTCCTTCATTTTTCCCACGCGGTCGCCTTTTATCGAGTTTACTCTAATGTTTTTGGTGATGACGCATGAATGATAATAATTCCTTTTAGAAGTCGCCACTTCCTTTGAATACTCACCCAAAAGGTTGCACCGGTTCCGAAAGTTCTGTGCTCCCAGCTTTATCCGCGTCAAAGGTTTGTCCGAATTAAATAAGGCTCCTCGAGCGCGAGTCCAGAACAGCATGTTCGTGTGAGGTGAAGCATGTGTTCTTCACGTAGCTTGTTGAATAAATCAGCGTAGACACTCGGATGCTGGAGGTTAGAACTTGGAACTTAGTGATTGTACAGAGAGATAAACCGAGCCAAGTAGGACACCCCAAAGGAAAAGAAAAAGATGGTCAGACTTGAGTCAAACCACCAACTGTACTGGTGAGAGCAAGCTCAGTCAAGTTCCCTCCCTGATAATGTGACCAGCATGGAAATAGTCAAACTCCTCTGCCCAAAGAATGCAAGATATGTCTTATGTCCAGTTCTCTACTCCGGTCTTAACCCTCAGACATTGACTGAAGTTTAAATTTATGAAATAAGTTGTGACGATTAGGCAAGCCACGGCCCACAAGCAGTCAGAATGTGGTCAACCTCACCAACAGCGGATTATTTGGATTCCTGTACGCTGTGTGGTCGTCTGAACTGATCAATCTAAGCTTCATGATCATTTACAAAGCGCAGACGAGAGACCAAATTCTTCCGGCCAAATCTAGGCAAATATCATTGGAAACAGTTTTTGGATGTAAGTATGGTATCAAGTTAGCTGTGGATGGACCCAAGAATCCTAGATGAGACAAGGTTATGGTCAAGAATTTTTCAAGAGGCTCACTAAATCAACACAGAAAATGTCAAAACCAACATACGGTGAAGTCTTGATCAGCTCCATGATAAGTGAGACGTTATTTGCATTATTAGTTGCACTTTCCTCGTGACAATTGGTCTTCAATTTGTTCAGTCAAGAGTGGCAAATCAAATAGTGAGAGTTCGGAATGATCACTACTTGATACTCAAGTCATACGAAAAATGAATTACGGTCAAAGTGCCCTTGTTACCCACTCCGTAGGAGCCCGTTTGTTACTCGTACAACTTTGGTATAATTGCAATCCTGGTCAAGCTTCTATATAGAAGAAAATCATCATTCTCTAGAGATTATAGTCAATTTGCGCATGTCCTTGCAAGATCTTAGCTCGAAGCAAATTTGCCATCAATTTGTTGACAGAGAAAAATAAAATTCCTCGTTACCAAGATACCAGCCACTGTATGCCGCAAGCTAATGACGGATGGAGATCTGGGATGCTACTTCAATTTAATACGTGATGTGATACTGAAGTCAACACCATAAAATTAACGACTCCGTAGTCGTCGCATTTGATGTAATTCACCAACTTCGTCGAACTCAGGATCCGATCAAACGACAATTTCTAATGTAACTGGATACAGGTTACATTAGAGATTGTTATCCTATGCATGTCACTCTTCATTCTATTGGATTGAGATCGTCATCACCACATTGAGTAGTCTAAATCCACAGAGCAAAGTTGATCTGTGCCTGTTACTTCCTGCAAAGCAACCTATCACCCAAGTTTCTGAACTGATTTAGTCGTCAACTTAGGAGAAAAGCCTCAAGAAGGGGGTGCTGGGCAAAACATTTCGGTCATCTGACCGGGTCTAGTCTTTATTCTAGGATTCTGTACATAAACAAGGGCACGTTTTACAAGTGCATGCAAACGTTTATATACTAGGACTTGCAAGAAAATGTATCAATCAACATTCACTCAACTTCGTTCAGTGATTTGGTCTCAGAACTATGTGCCTACTTATTCAGAGACGAAGATTCAAGGGAGATTAGCGAAACCCTCAAGTTTTGACCCGGCCCTGTCTTAATTATAGCTGATGTGTACGTGAAACAAGGGCATTGATGTATAGTTGTAGTACACCAGATAAATATATCACTTTCCCTTGCATAGTAATTTGGTCGTCAAGACCAAGTGCCAACTTATGAAATATTCATAAAGAGATTACGGAAACATATACGTAATATCTGACCCGGTCGAGTCTTGAATATAGCTTATGTGACCGTGAAACAAGGGAATGGGTGTACTGTTTATAACTATATCCCTGCAAGCAAGTTTCTCGAGCAACCTCCTCCCAAATTTGTAGTGTTTTGGTCTTCAAAATAGAGTACCAACTTGTATGAAGATCCAAGTGGAGATTAGAGAACCATTACATGATATTTGATCCGGTGGAGTCCTTTTTGTAGTTGATGTGTACCTGAAACAAGGGCATGGATGTAAAGCCAGACAGATAATTATATTCTCCCTAAAAACATTGATACTGACGCGTTCAATTTGATGTATCGGATCTTACAAAAGCTTCCAATCTATTAACCGCTGACTGTACCAAGGTACGATCGATCACAGCATGCTCGTCATTCATTCAACCGCTGTTCTCCTCGAGAATAGAAAGGAAGAATACCATTCGTATCTGAAGACTATCAAATCCGTTTACGGACATCTGATTTCCGTTTCCTCAAGAAAGCAAGAAAGCTCACGAGAATCTTCAAAAGGAAAACAACGCGAAGAAATGAAGTGAACTTTACAATCTTAAAGCTCATCTCCTCGATGTCAGTCATACTCCAGACCATCCAGCCTGGATAATCCAGGAAGATCTTATCAGATATTTCCTCTGAAGTAGTTTCCAGATACCGTTCCTCCATGCGGAGGAACAGTACTTTTCATACTCGGGAATACTGTAGAGGGCCACTGAGGCGAAGCTGGTGGATAGAAATAATTAACTCATCATGCTACCCTCTTGTCACTATTTGCCGAAAGCGTATTCTATTAAATACTTGACTAAGTTCGGCCCAAGATCGTGAGAACATATGTCAGTTTGTCAACGACGTAGTCAAGCATCTTAATACTGAAGCATAATACTCAGCTCCTTCGAGAATACATTCTTTTGCTCTTGGGAATGCAAATTGCTGCGCTGACAATCTTTCTGCCAAGTGGCAGCGTATAATGTCAACAAACGAGGAAGAAGTAAGTGGTCAGGAAAAACCTTATGTATTTAGATCAGATGGATACTTCCTATCCTTCTTTCATATCCTATATGTGTTGCGTCCTCTTACTGAGCTCAGATCATGCCATATATTATATACATCTCATTTGGGATTCAAAGATATTTTGATATTCTAGATAATGGAACTAAATGAAAGACGAAAATTGAAATAGTCCACTTACCATGTCTATAATTGAATTACTATACATATCATTCTAAGCTTTAGAAAATATCTGCCAACATATTTTATTTCTTGCGACTTCTCCAAGGACCGTTGGTATTACTCACTCTCTCCGACGTCCATTGACGGACCAAGAGTCCGACAACTTGACCAACAAATCGAGACTTCCAGATCGTCCGGGCCCTTCGGACCATCGTACGAGATCGTGATGCTAAGTCGCAGTCCCTGCTTAGAACCCCGTGGGGCAAACTCAAAGTCAAGCTCAAGCTTTGCTTTCAGCCAAGCCAAGGCTCGAAGGGACAGACACTAAAGGACGAGTTCGGTGCGGAGCGCGCGAATATGAACGCGGGACGCAAAAGGACAAACGACGGTTTGCATGGCTCGTGTACTTCTCCTTCTTGAAAGACCGGCGACTTGAACTTAGTTCTAGGACACGACATGACTTCTACTGCTGCCAGCGTCCCGAATAGAAAGGATTGCATATCTTATTGTCGTGATTGAACCAGTCGCCAAAGACTCAGCATTACTTGAAGTTACTTCATGCCTGATCATGTAAACAATCCTGTTAAGTACAGGACAGCACTTAACGGTAATTACTGACGAGCTGGTCTAAGACCTGTAGGAAACGCACGATTATTATGGATGTGAGCAGTGCTCACCACAGCGCTGTTTGTGAGCAATTCGGAGATGTTTGATATCGTTACTTAGATACGAAATGAAAAAAGGTGACCTCGTAGGAAAAATGAAGGATGGGAAGACCCCATCAAGCCGTACAAGGGAGAGATAAAAAGGTAACATGGGGCTAAGCCCCAATAGAGTCTGTATGAGAAATCTGCCCTATCGCACCGATACGAAATTAGCCAAATAGTGCTTCAAACAGGATAATCAACTCGCCTGTAGTCTTTTACTTAGTCAAACTAAGTGTATACAAGACGTCGTGGTTAGATGAAAATGGCGTCACTGTTCGGGTTTGTACAAGAACAGTCAAGTCCAGTCCCTTAATACTAGAGGTCCAGATGATTAGCGGGATCTTGAACGATGCCCTAATCTAATCTTGCTGAGAAATCAGTTGGAGGACGTGCCGGAGACGTCAATGTGTGGTTTAGCTAAATTTAACCTGATATGTTCAACGTCTTATCAATTTGGTTATCTTCGTCCACTTTCCACTTTCTATTTTAGGTTAAGTGCATTTAAGTCATAATATCAAGGTTTGACTTTGTGACTTTCTACAAATCCATGTCATTGGCTTTCTTCAAATTGTGTGGCATCTTTCTAGTTCAAACACGAATCCTCTAGTTAGTCTATAATTGTTCACATCGGAAATCAAATTCTCCATAGAGGGAAACAAAACACAACGTAAGGTGTTCAAAATTTAAGTCTCCTTCGAAGAGATAATACAGTCCCACTGACCTAGATTGGTGGGCATTGTAACTTGTCTGGGAAGTATTGATGGAACTCGAAAATGATTTACTGTAAACTACAGTAGAAGAGCCGAGAGCGGTTACTACAGAAAATGAACTCATCGTACGGTACCAACGTCCTTACCCGCAACCAACGGTGCTCCCGAGTCTAGTGTAGGCCCGGGAACGACCTCAGTCGCAGGTGTTTAGATCGTGACGCTCTTAACATTGGACGTCAAACTTGATTTCTTCATCTCATCCAAACAAGAGAACCTTCAAACATCAAACGAGGTTGTATAGTGTGAATCAATATTTTTTCATCTTTTGTCAAGTACAAGAAAAAAGACGAAGGTGTAGGATAAACGAAGGATGGGAAGACCCCATCGAGCCGTACAAAGGAGAGACAAAAAAGGTAACATGGGGCTAAGCCCCAATAGAGTCTATATGAGAAATCTGCCCTACCGCACCTAAGAGATCCGAGTTGTGCAAGTCGTACAGTCTACACACAACTGGAGCATCCGAAGAAACATCACCTAATGTGATTGCTCTCCTATGGATTGCACTAGCCACTATCCTCTGTAGAGCAATGGACACACGCTGTCTAAAATATGCTACAAAGTATGAGAGTGAGAGTGGTACCACTGACGCCTAACATGATAAGCTCTCGTGCACTCCTTGACAAATGTGTCAAATGCTGTGTCCATGGCTCCATATAACTCCAAGGCTAGAGGAACAAAGAGGTGACCTCGTTGCATGCCCCTATACTTGGAGACCTTGCGACTTGCTGCTGCACTCGCCGCCCATCCGGGGGGATGGGTAATCACTCCCTCCAAAACTGTATCCCGCGTAGGGTCCGTAACCACGATATCCGCTACTGTCACTTGATCATCTCGGACCAAGTATAAGTCTGCCCTGACACGTGTCGTCTGCAAGGCATGCGAAGGCTCCCTCCAAGCCAAGTATCCACTCTCTCGTGCCATAGCAAACACTATGTCTCTAATGGCATCATGGGTAGCTATCCTCTGTCCTCCAAAAGGACATTGTGTCATGTGGACCGTTGCTGCATCTAGTGTAGAGCCACACTCACAAGTGAGTAATGAAGATGCAAATGGGTGGACCAAACCTAGGCAAAACCTCATCGCTGTAGAGAAAGTAACTGGTGCAAGTCAAAAAGCCCTAATGCACGGTTGAGCTAGGATCCAAGAGCATGCACCCTTGCCGAAGCAAGAGCGTAGACGCGCTCTAGTAGCCTAAGGAATGGACGAGTCGACTAAGAGAGAATTTAGCATATGCTCACATTATGGCTCCATCAAGGAAGACTGTAAACCTCTAGTCCAATCTGACGATAGTGAAGCAAAGAGTGGAAAATCCTCTCGTGCTCGTGAGGATAGACTATCTCTTGTCTTCCGCAATAATGTTTGGAGAGAAAAGGATACTCCCTCCACCTCTGTCACATAAGTCTCCAAAATAGACCTATCAGCAACCACAAAACGAGAGGAAAGTAGGGGTGCCAAGAGAGCCCAACTACCCAAAAATGCTATAGGTGTCATCTCCTCCATAGAAAGCAAGCCAACCCCACCACATGAGATCAGCAGAGCCGTCTGTCTATGTGCCAAATCCCCTGTCACACACTCAAAGGTCCATGGTCCAATAATATCACCAAAGACTCCCATAATCCTCCTATCAAATGCTCTTAGATGTAATAGGAAGGACGGTGAGGGGGGAACTATACGGATGAGGTAGGATGGTCGACGAGCAATACTGGAAGAGAGTATACCAAATGCCACCTAAGGATCTCCTAGTAATAGAAGGTCATCTACATGGAGAACATCCTCTGCAAGGGCAACGTCTAAGAAGCGTGTGGCAAAATCCTCCAATCCTATTGGCACTCTAAGAACACGAAGTCCATATGTGGATATGATACACCCCTCTGGAAGCTCAAGGTGGGGAGGGATACCTAAAGGGGATCATGCCCTACACTTTGACACCTTGACTGACAAGCCTACTAGATGTAGCTCAGTAGTCAAGTAGTCAGACATCTGCCTAATCTGATCTACACGGCCTACGATGTGTGTATCATCTGCCAAGGAGGGAAATACACAACCTGACATGGTCAAAGTAGTAGATAGGAGAGCTTTAAAGTGAGCCATGGTAAATAAGGGCCCTCTTAAAGGATCTCCTTGACATGTACCCACCAGCTGACTCCAAGACGGTGACTCCCTCTTGTGAACCACCATGTTGGTAGTAAAGGGAAGTAGGAGAGCCATAAAAAGACCGCACAAAAGGAATGAGACTTGCCAAGGATCCACCAGCCTCCCTAAGCTCTCTAAAGATGGATGCACATGAGACGTTAGTAAAAGCGTTCTCAACATCCACTTGTAGGACGACCCACTCCGGATAAATATCTAGGAGTGCTCTAATGCCTAGAGATATAGCCTCACATCCTCCAAGTGTAGCTACTCCAAATTGATGTGTACTAAGGTGCTGTCAAAAGTGAGAACGATGCTGAAGGACAATGGTACGACTAACCAAATGCAAAAAGATCTCTCCAATAACAATCAATCTAATGCCTCCCGTGTCCTTCTCCATTGCGAGAAGTCGACTAGCACCTAACACCCGACTAACAAACATAGGAATGTTTGCTCTCGCTATTGATGCAACCACTTGAAACAACTCGGTAAAACCACTAGAAGGATCATCTGCCTGGAAGCAATCTCTAAGGTGCTCATAAACCATCCTTGACAAGCCTCGTGAGGAAAAGCGAGGGGCAGTGCACAATGCTTGTGCAAATAGCAACCCATCAAGACATAAAGGCTGCTCAGGCTGACAATCTAAGACCTTTAGTGGTAGTCCCTCTACTACTGTAAGATGCAATAAGCGTAAGGAAGAGATGGTCTCATCAATAAGACTTGCTATAGACAAGGGTGTAGCATTTGTGCTGCTCTACTAAACTCTCCTGCCTGATCCAATGTCCTACATCTTCGTAATCGAGTGGAATCTATGGTATTATGTGGCAATGCATGTCTCCTAAATCGTATAGCCCTAACAGAATCCTCTTGAAGGGCTGCCCAATCCCTCGCTCGGAATTGACAAATTCTAGCAGCCACCTCTCTATGCCACGCACGTCTCCCTCTAGCATAACGAAAACACCATCGAGGGAGTCGGAGGAAAAGGAACCATGCTAACTTGTCCAAGGGATCACATGCCAAACAATCCGTGGTATGCAAAAGGCTTGTCTAGCCTCATCATGGAGTGTACGGGATAGCCTATGGAATAGACGTGGACATGAAAAACTAGTCTCAAATAACCCTAAAATGCAACCCGCCTGAGAAGTTAACCACTCCCACGACTTGATCGGTATCCCTAGAACGATCAACATCAACAAAGGTATAAAAGAAATGTGTGTAATCTCGAGTGTCACTGTTGTCGATGTGGTCGCTCGTCTCACGTGGGCATCCCAAGTGGTCCAATCATAGTCCTTGTGCATCTTTCCCACATGGGTCTTTACCCTTTGCGAGGTGAAGCGTATGTGACACACTGGGCATGGTGTATCTCGACCCGCTCTCGACGACCCCACATGGGAAGGTGTAGCCATGGCTAGCACAAGAATAGTGATAGTAACACATGCTGCTCTTCTCCATATCTCCCCATATCTGCAAAACCACAACCTCTCACATTCAAACTCACATAAAAAAATAATCTTTCAAAACCCTAAAATCTATAATCTCTCATAACTTTTCAATCTCATAACTCATAATCTTTTCAATTTTCATCTCCAAAATTTTCAAACTAAATTCCCATGGAACTTAATCATGAAAACCAAGAAATTGAAAATGAAAATTCTTGACCCATCACTCTCAATGAATAATGATCACTCTAAACTCTAAAAAAGCTAAAAATCCCCATAACTTTCTACTCCCTTCTCCATAGTCTTCAATCTAGATCCGAATGGAACCGAAATTGAAAAACAAAGAGAATCTACTACTCTCTCGAATGTTACATGCTAGAGAGCCCTAAGAAATTGGGGATATTGTCTCACATCTCTCCCTCTCCTCTCTCGTCTCCACACTCTCCCGCAGCTCCCTCTCTCGATCAGATTTCTAAGAGATTGTCAAGTACGGAGAATTGTAGGTTAACGAGAGTTTAACTAAGAATTTTGATATTTTTGATATTTTTACATCTTCGTAGCAATTTATATTAGGTTCTTGCCCGTGCGATGAAATACAATAAAAATGCATTCTTTTTTCTAAGATTCCTCAACATGAGGAAAATGTAATCTAAGACTTTCGGACTTGGTGGGAAATGTGAAATTTTCAAAAAAGAAGTGAAAACATCAAGTTCCTATATAATATGATAAATATAAGTCAACGAATAGCAGATTCTCGAGTAGTTACATACCAGGATAGCTGTAAATAAGACTACGGATGGATGTGGATGATCCTTCCGTCGATCTAACCATGATGAAATAGGCGACCGCGTAGGATCTAACCATGATTACAATACTGTATCAACCTACGGTAAACATCCACTCACCATGGGCCATAGTTGCGGCCGTAGCACCATACCAAGAGCCATTGCTTACTTTGCATCACAGTGGATATCACAGGTATACCTACACAAGATTTGGTATGCATGTCGATATTGTTTTGAAGACTCATATTACAGATGTTCAGTTGGTATCATTTGATTTTTAGTTAGAAAGTGACTAGACTCTTCTATCTTTTGTTTCGAAATCTTCTGTTCTTCTTTGAACTTTAGTAGGGTTTGACTCCTAGAAGGCTTTTCTAGAGGACCACGACCTGGATTAGATATATATCAAATTTGTGTAACTTAATAACGCTCAGCAGGGAGCTGGTATGAATATGGTAATGCATATTCTGTGACTCATTGGATTGATTTTCTGCACTCAGGTATATAGTACTAATTACGTTCACTTACAAATGAAATATTTATAAGTATGACATTACCTAGTCCTTGGCTCCTTTGAATGAATTTCTACTACTGTCAAGTAACTGTGTTATGCACTTTCACTCCCATGGATAATATCTCTATCATGATCTGAATCCTGAAAAATGGACGAGTGTAATCTATACGAATTATCCACGACAGGTTAGTGACACTACAGTTTCTCACTATCGAATATGGAACACAACTAATTTTAATTGTTTCACATACAACGCACTAAAATCATGCAAAGTAGAAGTCACGGAGGAGAAGTAACGTCAGCAGATTTATCACGAGGTAACTATGGTCCAGTATAATTGCAATTTCACGGTTTTAATTTACTGTGTCCATGGATAGATTTAATGAAAGCTGATACTTAACAACTATCTATTCGTTGAACGATCCTTTCGAGGACGAAATATCCGTTATAACTCGGAATCAACTTCCAACTAAAAGACAACAGTGTCTTGAGGAAAACTCTCAACTACTAAAGGTAAGAGAAAGGCGACCGCGTAGGATAAACGAAGGATGGGAAGACCCCATCAAGCCGTACAAGGGAGAGAAAAAAAAGTAACATGGGGCTAAGCCCCATGTTAGTTGAGAGTATGGGGCTATGCCCCATACTCTCAGTTACTAAAGGTATGCATTGCCTTGAATGAGGCAAGTTGTTACAGTATACTACATGAGACAATAAAAATGGACACGAGAATATGTTTTAGAGAAATCTAGCTTTTCATTACCGACACTAAGGTTTGTACGTACGTAGTGTTGTGCTTTTATTCTAAGACTGGTTCCTTATTTTAACAGTGAGCTTCTATTTTATTACATATTTTGGATATTCTACTTCTTTTCCTGTTCAATCTTGGTCAATGAGAGGCCTTCATGGGCGAGTCATGGTCGTACTTAAAACATCTTGAAGTCTGTACTGGGAGGCTCGTGAAATTTTAGTAATAGCTTACATGGTGATTTTCTTTGGACTGGTGTTCATTATCTACTTATCTGCCCGTGAGGAAGGAGCAGAGAGAGCAAACCCTATGTTCCTCTCCTATAATCTGATCCCACGAAATTAAGTTATCAATAATCTACGTCTGCGTCCACCGTCGATTGCAATCCACACCAACTGCAAGCAGCGGTGGAGAAGTACAGTATCAATCCCCATTGCCCTGATATTGCCGTTGCTGTCATGGTGACTGGTCTGCGGGGAATGTGCTCATGACGGGTATGTGGTATCGGCTATAAACGGTTAAAAGAACCTTCTAGTCAGCATGAGAGCACGTACCGTTCTTCGCTCGGTTGAGTTGCCGTCGCAGTGAGACGTTGTAACGGTGATGCTACTGATGGAAGCAAGCAACGAGCTATCCGAAGTCTCCATATGTATATATTAATGTAAAGTATAGGCGACGAAGATTGGATACGCAGCCGTACATAATCGTAAGTCTGAATACGTCATAGTGCGACGTTAACGAGCGATTTCCGCCGACGTGGATGAGGATTCCAGTTAGGGTACCGTAAAGCTGAACGTCGGTCTCCAGAAAGTCGGAACAATTCAACCGACCCAAACAGGTTGTTCCAGTGCTCCTGTCACTTGAGAGTGCCAGGTGAATGTTCTAGTGGCTGAGAAGAACCATCCGCTGAAATATCGGACGGCAGCATCCACCGGTCGAGCACAAATAAAACCCGTTGAAGTTTGCATTAACAATGCCGCAGTCGTGAAGCGAGATGAGGAGCTGGTCGCGCGGATGACGCCCGTGAGTCGATTACCGAAGGCTTGGAGTTCGGACGGGTCGAACTGAAGTATGACTCAACCCTTTCTGTCCTGCTACGGTTGACGTCCAGGGAGAGAGAGGCGGAGACAGAACCGGCGCAGAGGATGACCTGGCCGGGAGCTTCGTCGGTTCGGGTGGCTCACCGACGTGCAGGCCGAGCTGAAATCCACTGAGTTGAGGGGACATTGGGGAACGACCGGGTGCTTGATGCAGTACTTCGGTATTAGTGTAGCTGTAGGGAGAGGTTACCATCGATTGGATTGGGGTTGCGGTGGTGAAATCATGCTGCATTGATGCAAGCGTCACTGTGAAGCAACCAGCTCCGAAGCCGTCGTAACGCCATTAACAACAGGCCGGTTTTCTACCCGGCGGGTTTGCTGACGGTTCTCTGCCGCCGGAACACGTAAAACTACGCCGTAGATATTCTTATTCATCGATCTTGGTCGGCTACATGGTTGTGACCTGAGCTCTTGTATTATGTGTTAAATAGAAGAAGAAACCGAGCTAAATAGAATTCCCCGAAGGGGAAAAAGAGAGAGAATACGAGGCACCAAAAAGCAAAAAGGGACAAAAAGAAGAAGAGCAAAAGGCCCAGCGAAAAGGGCATGGTAAATGGTAATCTCTTCCATAGCTACCTGATTCAAGTATTTTTGGAACTTCACAACCACTATATATATACAACTTTTTTGAAGCAATCTTTTCATGGAAAGAAAAATTCTTTGCATTCTTTTATACTACTATCAGTGTGGGTTTCAGTGAATCTGCTTCTGAATCCCTCTCACGATAAAAAAAACATTTATTCTGTTCAAAATATGGAACTACTGTATATGACTAACACAAAGCATCCTTGAATCCACTGTTCATTATTCTCAACATCCCAATATAAGTATTCAAGATACATGTTGAGAACATATTAATACTCTAAATTATAATTTTCCTTTACTTTACAAAGTCGCAATAGACTCAAAAACATGGAGAGTATGTACATTAGCAGAAAATTGGCCCTCATAACATATTGGTAATAACATAGAAAATGAGAATCACTACAAAAAATAAACAGTTTGATAAATGAACATACACCTGACATGAACGCGACTGGTTATTTTGTCTTTTCTGGGTGGGAGTGGGCCAACTTCTACTTCTACACGAAGGTCCAGAAGTCCGCAAACGCAACCATGTGAAACCAGCTTAACAGATTTCATAAAAGGAATTCACTGATTAATCGTATTTCATGTCAGATATCTGCCGGCAGAGACTACTATATCTCTTTTAGGATGTAGTGATTGATAACTTCCTAATATATCTCTTATTCCATTTTCCGTTATAAACCCTTCAACCAGTCTAAGCCAGAGCAGGATTCACGGTTTCTTTAGAATACAGTTCATTTCGATCTAAATCATTTTCCATCAAACGCTCAAAGATACAATCCTTGTTGAAAAACATAGTACGCTACTTGCAGGATTCTACATCATAAATTAAAAAGGAGAAAAAAGAAAAGGATTAAAACAAATTGAAAGCGAATTTGCACAAAGTACCGAAAAGTTGGCTTATTTTGCGAAAATAAAACTTGAACAGGAAGATTCTGCATCTGAATTCCCTTTCACGATGACAAGCTGGACGGCCAAGTGACCGTGGTCGGGGGAGTATATCTACTACCCCGGTGACGGCGAAGCCACTGCCGGGCACTGCTTCGTGAAAGATCATCTTCATCGCGTTCAGTGAGGTCATCCGAGGAGAGGTAGAGTACGTGAAGTGAGGTGTACGTGCCCTACAGTTCTATACAATACTCTCCTTGCTCTACTTTAGTATACTGATGTATTACAGTCAGTCACTATTACTGGTGTGCTTGTCGCGACGAAAGAACGAAGGCATGATAAGCAGCCTGCCAGAACCACATGTGTTTCCCCCTGGCAGGATATACTTTCTTATCGTGGCAGTCGTTGTCAGCCTCAGATCTCAACAGAATCGCCTCTCCCCGACAGGCATTATCCAACACAGCCAGCAGCAGCACAACTATTTCTTCTAAAACTCCCGCGCTCTTCTCTTCACTCTTCGCATACCTGGTTCTTCTGCATCTACGCTACCAATTCCTTGACGCAGCCCGCCTGATGCTTAACTTGCTTCGGTGTGACTACCTCCAACACCCTCTCTTTTTCTTTCCCTCTGCTTGTTCTTCTATCATCATTCTATCCCCTAAGCGATTTTGGTCTACTTTTCGTAGGTGAGTTGTAGCCGTTGATGCTGACTTATTTCCAGACTTACGGACAACTGTACTTGTTCACTTCTACTTCTGCCTGTGATGTTCTACTACTACTCTTAGTGGCTGGGTCTTGGCGGGTTGACATGACAAGCAAGCACCACGAGAGGAGAGGGCTTACTAGTTGTTGCTGATTCAGTGTTGTTGCCCATCTCTCGTTTTGGTTGGCGTTGAAACTTGACCGAGGAGTCCTCTCGTGTAGAACGCGGGGTGGTGGTAAGGAATGGACTGCAATCTTCCTGGCGTTTGCCACATCACGCTCAAAACGCACTCTGGACCGCCTGTGATTGAATCGGACCAGTGACGGCAGAGAGGCATCTGTGAAAGTACACTCACTTGCTTACCAGCGACCCATATAGATAGATTCACAGACATACAGGAGCAGCAGTCGGGGAGAGACCGAGGCAACGCAACGCGCTTCTTAGACAGTCTGACTGACAGATAGGTGAGACGGGACTGCCTTAGACACGAAAGGAAAACAAGAGAAGACGA
The DNA here is from genome assembly GCA_948567375.1 of Lunularia cruciata. NCBI lineage: Eukaryota > Viridiplantae > Streptophyta > Marchantiopsida > Lunulariales > Lunulariaceae > Lunularia > Lunularia cruciata. The sequence continues at coordinate 22,554,369 of OX419759.1, forward strand.
ACGAGTGAAAGGCACGACTTGTAGTACCACTACTACTAAAGGGAGGTTGTGTTGAATAGAGAATGAATCAAAGCTGTAGAGTGACTGACGATCTCCTGGAGGAATGTTTGATATCAATTAGTACTAGCCAGTCGTCTCCGAGGTGAAGAAAGAAGGAGACAAATACCGGAGTGTTTTTGCGTGTCTTGAAGGAAGAAGGGAAGAAGGTGTCCACCAAAGAGGTAGAAAGAAACCCATTAAAGATCTGTTGCAGCTAGATACTCACTAGACAGCCCACAGCATATGCTGTGCATTGCAGTTTTAGCTGGTTTCTTGGTTTAGATTGATAGGTAAGAGCCTGCTGCTACTGCTGCGAAGAGGGCGGACTGATTAACTAAATGTCGTGCGTTTCCGTAGCTACATCACCAACGTTGGCGGCCTGCCATTTGCCTTGTATACGACACTGTGATGAAGCAACCACCAGCAGTATGCTGTTAGGCGGGGTTGATAACATTAACAGATCATCTCCATCCTCTTCAAACCTGGACCACCTCCACCTTATGCCTTCTTCTTCGTCGCCATTGCATTCTTCCACCACCCCGAAGCTATCCCCCTTGTTGATTTCCAAGCAGAAACCAAACAATAACGCTTCTTCCACCCCTCAACTCTCCCCCATCGCCCTCCCATCACCTGCGGTCCTATGCTCCCCTAAAACACCCTCCTCTTGGACATCCCCTATCAACACACCAACCACTAACAGATCTTCCTGTCTGTGTGGAGGATTTTCAATTTGCTCCTCTTGCTCCTGCACTCTCGCCTCTGGGCCCTCCTCGGGCGAGGTAAGGTGGTCGTGTTTTCCCAAGAAGAGGGAAAACAATATCAACATCAGCAACAACCCTCATGTGGACAGTGGTGTTATGAAGTGCAATGGTGCATCTAATTCATTGTTTTCTTCACGTTTGGACGGGCTTTCTCCACGGGTGAGCAATGCAAACTCGGCTTTAAATAGTTCGAATTCTGTCAGTTTTGGCAATAGGAGTGGTAGTCCGTCTCCCACTCCCAGGTACTTCAGTAGTTCCACTGCAAGATTACATACAGTTGTTGAAGCCCCTTCGCCGAGGTTTGGTGCGGGAAACTTTATGAGTCCAAGGCCGCTTTTGCCCCGGGTGAACAGCAACCATGGGTTGAAAAATCATATTACTGCCAGCGACGAATCTGGGAATAAAGAGAATGCAGGGTGTGGCAATCTAGGCTCTTGGCGTTTGGGTGCCAAAGCCTTGTTCCGTTTGGATATTCCGAAAGATCAGGAGGAGTCCAACACAGAGCCGCATGCTTTGCAACTCAATGCTGGCCTTGTGCGGGAGGCAATCACCGCGGGTGGGGAGAAAGTTTTACCTGGGCACAGTGGCGGGCCGTGTACCCCACCCTTGAAGCGGAAGCGGCCTCCGAAGCTGGAAATTCCCCTTGATGTCAATTTGGTTCGCAACATGATGCCTCATGGTGTGGATCTGAATGAGGATGCTATGCGTGAGATGACAGTCGAAGGTTCCTACTATGGAATTTCTTGTAAGAAGGGTAGGAGGGAGCAGCTCGAGGATACTCAACGGGCTATTCCAGATTTGCATGGCGATCCCGGACAGGTGTGTAGTTGGCATTTCTATCTCTACTTCCTGTTTCGTTTTTATGGACTGGAATGCTGTAATCGGATCCTTTGGTTCGTCATGGTTGATGATTTTGTGGTAACCGACTTTCTGATCCTTGATGCAGGCCTTTTTTGGGGTGTTTGATGGTCACGGAGGTCGGAAGGCAGCTGACTACGCTGCAGAGAACTTGGTCCACAACATTATTGAAGCTATGGAAAGTTCGGACAGAAGCCAAGGTTACATGGAAGAATCCGTCCGGAAGGGCTATCTCACCACGGACGCCGAGTTCCTCAAGAAGGTTTGTTTCCTTTAAAACGAGGACATACGATTGGCACAGTTTTACTGGTCACATATGTCACCTCTATGATGCTTCACGTGAAGCTTGTCGCCGTCTAGTCGAGAGAAGCTTTTCGCTTGTGTGTATCCTTAATAGCTACTCTCGTGTTCTATCAGTTTACTGGAAAGTTACGGTTGAGGTTCGTTTAGGTTGGGAGTTCCCTTGGTCCGATCTCCACGTGGTAATGGACCTGATTTACAAAAGCCTGGATTTCTAGTATGTACTGTATCATCTTTGAACATAAGATGGATGATTCTTTGCCATTTTCTGGCTGATCGGATTTTGGTACACGCAGGGGGTTAGCAGTGGAGCCAGTTGCGTGACTGTCATGATGAAGGATGGCTACATGGTTGTTGCTAACGCTGGTGATTGTCGAGCGGTTCTGAGCCGAGCAGGACACGCAGAGGCTCTCACTTCCGACCATCGAGCCGGGAGAGAAGATGAGCGAAACAGAATCGAGAAACTTGTATGTCTTTAGCGGCACTCACTATCTAGCAAAGCATTATTCCTTTCGTCGCTTCTTTGATTTTCAACTTTCTCATCTTTCAGTTGTCAAAATAGAAGGATGCACAACAATTATTCAGGAAATGAAGTTCAGGAGGGAGGTGAGTATTGGGACTTATATGCCTGATTCTTATGTGCAGGGTGGGTACGTGGATAATCTCACTGGCACCTGGAGAGTTCAAGGGGTATTGGCTGTAACTCGAGGCATTGGTGATCTCGAGCTGAAAGAGTGGATATCTGCGGAACCTGAAGTTCAGATGTTGAAAATCACGCCTGATTGCGAGTTCGTCATATTAGCCTCGGATGGACTTTGGGACGCTGTAAGTTTTTTCAAATTCTTTTCTACCTCCTTTTGGATCGATGTACTTCTAAGTCTACAAACAATTTCACCAAGTCGATAACTACACAGTTGTGTGCTCAGACCGATCAACCTCAAGAATAGGTTAAACAGACTGTTGAACTTGTGTTTCGTTGACTTTTGAAGGAATCAGATTTCTAGATTGTATCGTCTAACGACCTTTTAGGTATCCTTCCTTCTCATCATTTAGGTATCCAATCAAGAGGCTGTGGACTTTGCTAGAGTTATCTTGCAAGAAGCAAGCACGAAGGCAGCAGTCTCTTCCGCTGGTGAGAGAGTTAGTTCCACGAAAGCTGGGGGTAACGAAGGAGGTTTGGACATTTGTTCTCCCTTGTATGGGGGAGAGTCTTGGAGTAATAATGGCCTGAAGGCATCCGCGCCTGAAGAGGGAGATATAGACATAAGAGCGGGGTCTCTTGATACCGGGGTTCTGGATACAGGGATTCCTGAGACACCCGCTCCTGCTGCAGGTCCAGTTGCTGCCTGCAGGAAACTATTGGAGCTTTCCGTCGAACGGAGATGTCATGATGATGACATCAGTGTCATGATAGTAGATCTCCGACATTTTTGCAAATCATCCGATTAACGTACATCAGAAACAAACACACGCAGCTTACGTAGCTTGTGTGTTGCTCGCTGAAAAAAGTGAAGCTCATATACATCATTCTTCTGTATTAGCGCATGTGAGGATATTGTCCACTATTTTAGGAGAGTAGGAGAAAATTTTGACCAAGAACATAGCGGTTTTGCTTCTATATTATAGCGCACTCCTTGTATGTTACTTTTGAGATACTACGTGCAGGCCCCTTGAGGGGAGTAGCAAATAGTAGGGCACCCTTTCAATTGGAAGGCTGGGTGGAAGATATGTTGTACAATTATAGATAATAGCAGTGCAATAGTCATTTATTAGGTAGTCGGCTTCCACAGTTCAGCACCCTAGTTTACCAACTGTGCGTCCATCTCTAGGTTGAAATCATATTCTTTAGGCACCTTACATTCACCCAATTTTCTTCAGATCCTTGGGAACCATTATTCCCCAGCGATTTTTCAGCCAAGTAGTTGGACTTACTGCTTAGTGCATAAGACAACATTGTGAGACATCTGGAGAAACTTCTTTGAATGTAGGCTCGAGCCGATGTCATTCAGATGTTCATGTATCAACGGAATTGAAGCAGGCGAGAATGGAGCTTCATTTCAAATTTTGATGGATCGTCAAAGCTTACTGTTTAATGTGCATTCGTTTCTTACCTGGCAGCGAATATTCTGACGTTTCTTACTCTCCTTGTTTGTAGCACTCCAACTCTTCTTCCAGTACAAGTGCGTCAGAGTCTGGTCTCTCAAACCTTTTACTGACCTACCACTTCGTTCTGGTTGGACGATTCGAATAACTGGAATCCAATTATAGATACAATTTCCATATACTTGATTCTATATTCTAGGATTGTGCATTTGTTTCTCAGGATATGTCTAGTTGGCCGTTAGTCCACCATCAGTACCTCACACGCCGTCTCAGCAGGTCAAGGCCCTTCTACTACTAGTAAGTCGTCGAGCTGACGTCGTGAGACCAATTGCAGGTGAAGCAAACATCCACAAGCCAGCCAGTGTAGACCAAACACGAAGTCTATGACGAAGAAGAAGAGTGCGTAAATTTTTTTGGCAGTAGGTCCTGACTGTGAAGTCTGTTTGGAACGTTTTGTTCGATCAATACCATTCTTAGCTGGCGAGGCACTTCACATATGTAAACATATCTCTCTGTTCGTACTAGATAGAAGAAGTTGGTGTAAATCCGTACCCATAAGTAAGAGTCGAGACAATATCCGGTCGAGACAATATCCGGAACGTAGCCCAAGCAATGTCGGTACGAGCTTGAAGCCTAAGTGTACTTTAAGTAGGGTTGAAAGGCACCATAAAATTTGTTATGCCACTTAGTACCATCCACTACTAGTCAATCGTTGACATCCGTTAACATACTTATGGTATCGTCAAGTCTCAGGACCCCGGACCGCCTAAACCCCACCTCTCTGACCGGGACCGCCTAGCACACCAGTGCCCGTCGTCCTCCGGAATTTTCAGAAACTTTCCAAAAATCAATATTCCCGTCCACTTAAGGACTTTTCCGGGAACAGTAAAATATGCAGTATAACGCTGTGACATGTGGCATGTGACATGCTGAACCGAATGCAAGAGATAGTGAACAACCATAGAGCCGTGAAAAATTTACGGTTACGAGAAAGATTTGCAAACTGCAGGAAAGATGTTGAGCATCTAGGATATTCAAAGCAACCTACAACGACTACAAAGCTGACTACAAAAGCTGAAAACTAATCAGCTGTGTGTGTACCCATGTACGTAAACTGGTTCTATAATAAACAATATTTCATTACCATTAGGCTTTGGGCAAACATACTAACGTCAGTCAACGTGCATCTGAACTCCGTAGAAGAAGAGAGAAGGCATGCTGGATAATGAAATCGATGACTGCAGACGGTGACATAAAGTCCATTATAGCTTCCAGTAATAACGTGGGCAAGAAAACCATTAGAACAGTATAACTCGCTAGCATTACCGATTGTAGCTACATGAAAGTATCTCGTCAAACAACGAATCCGGCACATCAGGTTTGTAAAAGGTTGTGAAATTGGAAATTTCACCATGTAGAGCATTCTCCAAACGAGGGTCATTCTTCGAGGAGTACATGCAGGGTATGCTACACGGCTGTTTCCAGAGTACAAAAAGAAGACTACAAAATGGAGACTACACAACCTTCCGGTAGTACTTCACAGCATCCTCGTCATGACAGTTGCAATGAGCACGCCCAAAGAACCATTAGCCTGTTCAGTTACAAATTTTTGATCGTTGCTGTCCAATTTGGACACAACTGAATGGACAAATTGGACAAACTGAATGGACTTTGTGAACTCGTCGCTATCCGTTAAGAAATGACGTTTTTCACTTCAGCTAGACAGACGTTCAAACGGTGCATTATTAAGCAAAAAAATTTTCAACGTCATGACTGTTCTAACCTTTTTCTTTGTCTAGTAATCACTGCTATCGTAAGATAAGAACTATAAACCACGAGTTGAAAGTTGACTGCGATTTTGTTGTGTCTTCCTGTAATTTTTTACGAACTGATACTTTGGAGCCATTTCCCTCTAACGTAATTGGGAATTTCAATTGGGCATTCACGGAATTCCGTAGCGATCCCGTTAAAAGATTACGCGTTGTTCCGTAGGATATTACCAGAGGTGTATCCGGAGGTGACCGATAAAAGACTCACAGAATTCAGTTCCCTTCAGTAGGATTGAGGCTTTGCCCCTTTTTCATCTCTCTTGTACGGCTTGATAGGGGCTTCCCCTCCTTCATCTTTTCTACGCGGTCGTACTTTCTTCTTCTGTAGAATGTGACGTTTCTTTAAGTACTCTTTCCAGATTTCTCGGGTGAATTTAAAAGTTAAATTTCCGTAATCGTCTATACGCCCCCGTCCAATTTCAAAGCGTGTAGTTTCTACGCGTTGTCTCGTAAATTCGTCCGGAAATTAATTCACTTCCGTAGCAAATATGCAATTGAAACCCCCAAATAGGTTCTCCAACATCTATCACAGCTCTCGGCCTGCCTAATGTTACTCGAAGTCAGAAAGTTTTCTGGTTGGTGTCTAGTAGCACTTAGCGTTTTCGAATGTGTCGCCGTTGGAATATCTGGTTAGTAATTCATGTCCAGTACTTGTTATAACGTGATTGAGTAGTAAGGTAATGAGAAATTCCTAACATCAGGTAATAGTAATGTAGTTGCAATCTTGTCGCCGCATGCTGAGCCCCTTAGCAACTTCGTTTCAGTCCTCCCGGCTGCCGTCCGACGCGCCTCTTTAAATTGGATGATATAAAAACGCAACGGCTGAAACAGGTTATATATGCAGGTCAGGCAAGCAGGAATCGACTTGATTTCACCCGCTTAACGTCTACGTACCAGCCAAGCTCAAGAACATGTCTCAGACAATATATCAGAGAGCCAAGCAGCTGCTATCTCACACTGCTTTAAGCTCCCAAAACTGAAGTAAAATGCCTGCTCCCGCTTAGAGCCTACAGTACTGTTCCAACAGCTCTTCGAACCCGATCGCAATATTGCTTGCGGATAGATCTCTAATTGACCTTCTCAGAATTCAACGGTTACGCTGTTCCAGTTCTCTTTGATTACAGAGTTATGGAAAACCTTACTAACAGCAGATTTCTAGTGACCTTCCTTCTCTTGGGTCTCAGTCTACAGTTCGTACCAGTTTACTCCTCAGGGTCAGACCTCACATCCGACTTCAAGGTCCCGGAAGGCATAAATGCAACGACTCTGGATGGGGATTTCTTTACGTTCACAGGCTTCAGAAACTTCAGCGCTGATCCAGTGAATTTTCCCTTCACATCTGCTAAGAGAGCAGATCTCAGTTCTTTCCCTGTTCTTGATGGCCTCGACGTATCCATCACTCTTATTGTGGCTCCAACTGGAACTCTCACTCCTGTTCACATTCATCCTCGTGGATCGGAGCTTGTGTTCGTCCTCGAAGGCACCATTGATATCGGGTTTGTGGATAGCACTGACAAGCTGCGCAGTCAGACTCTGAAGCAGGGTGACATGTTTGTCGTACCTAAAGGTATGGTGCACTTCCAGGCTAACAACTATCGGGAAACTGTTAAGACTATCAACACTTTCGGCAGCTCCAGGCCAGGCGTCATAGGGCTGCCCATCAATCTATTTGGATCCGGTACTGCTGATGATATTCTGAAGAAATCTTTTGGAGTGGATGCAAATATAATAGACAAGCTTCAACTTGCGCAAGGAATTGGATCGCGCAGTCTTAACTTTAATTGATCAAGATATTACTGACACATTGCTCAGTATATTACAGATTATTTAGAAGTGTTGGTCAACGTTGCAGTGTGGACATTGAGTAGGATAGAGTTATTTGGAGGGATTCGCCGTGCTTTCTTTCACGAGATTGTCTCTAAGAAATTAAACAAGTTGAGCTCATTTCACCCTTTCAGACGTGAGGCTGTCTCTCAGCGAGATTGATCGGAAGAAAACTTTCTGCAGATGTTTGCAAGTTTTAGACACACTTCAGCAGTTGATAAGAATCTTGACGAGTGCTCCTTCAAATGCCTAGTATAAATCTATTGTGGATGGTATATTAAAGACCATTGCATAAATCTCTGAAGTATCTTTTCCACCCACGTATTATCCTCACTCAATTCGCATGTTTTCAACAAGAAGTTTAGGGTCATGTCCAATGAACAAACATGAACACAATTTCATATATGATACTGAATGCAATACTGGGGTGGTTAGCAAGCAAGTAAACAAACAATATGCGATATCGTGATCATATGTTAATTTTCATGTGCTATTTAATTTTCTAGTCCTGAGCAGTTCCCGCACATACTTGCACTCTAGACAGTATCGGATTCCCGGGACGTCACCGAGATCCCAGCGGAAGGCTAAACTTGACCAGTTAGCCAAATCTGCAAGAAGAGCATGAATAGTGTTCAACTATAATGTACATTCATTAGTCGGAACTTGACTGACGAGGAAGATCTGTGTAAAGAGTACTAAAATAGCATTCGATCTTCACGCGTTTCATCATATCATACATGTTGGCCTACAGGCCAACATGCACGATATGAGGCAACGCGTTTAGTAAACGGAACTTAACTTATGGGGAACATCTGCACTTGATAGAATCCTCATATGTTTCAATGTAGTTTACATGTTAGCCTGCATGCGGGATGGTATGAGTTTATTACTCACGAAGTAAAGATCGAATGTGCCTAGACTTAAAACTACCACTTCTGCGTTCATCAGCTCTCTCGTGGCGGCTGGACAGGGACAGCGACCTTTCTCTGGCGAAGTCCGCCCCTTCCTTCGCAAACGTGAGGTAATCTCGGTCGGGAAAGTTCGGCAGTAGCGATGATGGAAGAAACGCAAGGTCTTGCAAGCTTGGTCCGGGCGTGAAGCAAAATCTAGCTATTATCCACCTCTTTAAACAGCTTTCCCAATGACATTTAACAGGAATTGCCATCAAATTTTGACATGCCTTGAAGAGCAACCATGTTTTAAACCAGAAGAAGAAAAAGAAATTTGTAATGTTTGTTCTTACCTTCTCTTAAGGACCGGGAGTTGAAAAGTTCTCACTCTTGTTTCGATTTTTTGATTTTGTTGCTTCGATTCTCTGATTGTGCTTACTTATTTGCTGGTACTCAAGGAGCCCGATCTTCTGGTATATATAATCATTTGCATTTCATGTTATCGTCATCTGGAATCAAGTCTGAATGTTTGGACTTGGTGTCCTGATTGATCCTCGATCCTTTCAATCGAATATCAATATCTTGGTTCCTCTCATGGGTCCTTCGACATATAAAGCAGTATCTACCATACTTCAGCAGATGAAACACTCGTCGTGCGACGTATGATCGTCTGAATGAAATAGTGTCCTTTCTGCTAGAAACTCCGCAAGACAATTCCCCATTAACAGAACAAATTTGATATACAGGAAAAACTATCAATATTAGGTGTATTTCGTTCTCATATGGATGACCGATAATATCCATCACATACGTTTATAATTATAAAAAAAGGAAAAAGATAATAAAAAAAACATAAAAAAATGAATGTTTTAAGAGTACAATTGAAATTGTACTGAAGATATTTTGATTTTCTACTTGTGTGGTACGGAAACATAGTCTGTCTTATCTCTTACTGATGAATGTCATATCGAATTATACGTAAAAGTTACAGTCCGTAGTCTATCAGTCATGGTTCTTCTCTTATATGATATTTCAATCTCAAGAAAATATGATCTACTCAAACCGCTACAGCGAAAGTTATACTTTTCACTTTCAGTCAATTTCATGCCTAGCTATCCAAAGACAAGCAAGTATAAAGTTTATGGAGACCGCCATTATGGATCATTCTCAGCTTGAGATGTTATTTTTTCCAAGCCTGATACTAATTACATTTAAATCTGATGGATTACAGATAGTTTGGGCTGTCCATCCTAAACAGAAATATACTCTAGTGATTCTTCAAATCACTCAGTGGATTAACGGTATGCTTAGATAAAGGAGCATTTTTCCTGTTGTCGTAGAATTCTCTAGCGACAACTCTCTTGATGTTCAAGCATATCTCCATTCAAGTGCACCACCAAAGCAGATACTGTGCCTCAAAGAATGTGCCTCACAGGGTGAATGACCTCTGCACGTACTCGAACCTGGAGGATTGAAATTTAATAAACAGGCCTCTGAAGTCAGAAAACGAACTCTTCGGGAGAGAATAACAAAGGTAATTGGATCGGAAACTGTGCTGTGAAACGATAGGAAGCTCCGGGCTTGATTAACGTATTGATTAACGTGCTCGGTAGAGCTTTGTCTCATATTCATACCTGTCCAGAACTAATCCCCCGTGCAATGGCCATAGTAGTATGATATGACCAGCTGAGAGAATGTATAGAGCAGTTACCCACGTAGACAACTAAGGAACTTGGAAGTTTTCCATCAGAATAATCCCAGTGGAAGTCGTGTGTATTTTCTAGGCCATTTTCTTGAAGCTTCTCAACGGGACTTTAACAAGCCAAATCAGTGATTCAGTAACCTGGATATTTAACATTTCCTTCGGGACCTGTCTATCCTCGGTTTTAGATTCTTTATGATGTTGATACTAACAAACTTGTTCTGCACGACTCTTCTCTGAGTTCAGCAAATACTTCTCTCCATATGCTCTGTCAGCCCTAGAAGTTCCTTTCACAACCAGCTCCTAACAAGGTTTGACACCTTGGCTGCCATGTACCCACCTGCTCGCTCAGCATCTAAGAAACTATTGGAATCCACCTTCAATGCCCTAGAAAATAAACTATCGCGTTCTGCCTTTAGCTGATCCTTTAAGCGGATGTTACTGGTTATGACAAACAGTTGTGCTTCTAAATCACGATCTCTTGACCGATAACCAAAGTTGGAGCTGCCTACAAGTGTAACACTCGGAACAGGAGAGCCGCCACCAGGAAGTGTGCACCACAAACCCTTAGCATGGAACGTCCATGCGGATCTTTCATACTCACAGATAGATAAACCATTTTTCCAATCAGAAGGGTCGGTTTTACAATACCGGCGGTCCATGTGTTGTGATCTCTCGTACAAACTCTGTTCAAGTAAAGAATAGGCACGGGGAATAAGCCCTGAGACTCCAGCAGATCCATAGAAACCATTCGCCTGAAGATACAGAATCGGGAAAAGTAGAAGTCAGCAACTCTGACCACAAAGTGATTGTGTTTTCAATTTCGGATAAAACTGATCTAGAGACTCGCGGACTTGACGAGACTGCTCACAAGATGCTACAAACCACTAAAGTAATTTAATGTCACAACCAAGGTTCCAGTTACCTTGGGTGAGGCAGTAAGAATTTCCACAGCGTTTCGTTCCGCTACTTCAAGCAACAAATCTTCATAATCAGGTGTCAAGTTGAAATATGGTGATGCTAGCTGCAAATGGGTGCCGGATGGTAGGCCTCTTAGCACTGACCTCGTACACTCCTCATCCTGTCGGATACCCAGTGGGCCCATCTGAAGTGTTGGGAAGCACACGGTATCCCAGTCTTCTCCTTTCTCCGCCTGAAGTACACTTGATTCAGCAGAAGGTGAAGCAAGTAATAGCTGCACTGACGACGCCATTTGTGCACAAAATTTCTCCCGACTTTCTAAACTCCCGGATTCGGAGTAAGATGATTTCTTCAGCAGAAGTCGCTTGTCTTTGCCAAGAGTGAACGAGTAAGACGCAACAACGTCAATCAAAGAGCAGAAATGGTGCGCCAGAAGCGGAGATTTCCGAAACCAAATGTAACGATCTTGGCGATCAGTGAAGTAGGAGGAACTCAAATTAGCGCCAGTCATCATTACATCATCGTCGAAAATGAATGCCTTCAAGTGGCAGACTCCTACCACTTCGTTGACACGCGTAGGTAATAACCACTGAAGAGCTTTCGTCAGGTCTGGTGTGCGATATAATGAAACCTTGACTCTTTCACCGTCTTCAGAAGCCTTTGCTTGACGCCATTTTGCTGAATCTGACAGTAAAACGGTAGCGAGCATCGCTGCACTAGATGTAAACCGAGGATCCGTCGAATCATGAGTTGGGCGGGTGGCACGCAGGGCGTCGAAAAGCATGGTCACACGGAGGTCTGGGTTATCTGCAAGGGCCTCTGCAACAACATCCAGCTGCGGTTACCAACCTTAAGGACCTCCTCAAGTAGGTCAATCTAGTTCGTAAGACATCAGAAGCTCCCAATAAATCAACCTACCCTACAGCAGACAATTCAGTCGAAAATACACACAAGCCTTTATTATGTCATTTCCGCAGTTCAGCAGCGTGTATAGGACGTACTGTGTAAAACGGACAAAATGCTCCTCATTCAAAGGTACACAGATATACAGACTTCCCAGGTTTTGGGAAGCTTTTACAAGAATTAAGTGCCCCAACACTAGAATTCTAAAGTCCTAGAGAGGAATGTCTGAGGCTGAAAATTGAAGACATATATTAGCAAACTTTTTGTCCCCGATCATCCGATCATGAGGATTCTTAGTCCATACGTATACTTGATCGCCCTTAAAAATGAACTAGGGATGATTTCTTGTACTGAAATCCAGTTCCTGTTTGACCTAAAATATTTGACAGTATTACAATGACAATTGACAGTACCTAACCTTCATACATTAACATTCATTTATCCAATTTGATAAACAATACCACCTAATTAGGTTTCACAAGAACCCGACCTTCGGCTTAAACGAATTCCAAACCAAAAAAGTACATGTCATAAACATGCCAAGATCCATCTAGTGCAGGCATCGGACATGAAGCACGACATTTTCTGAGCTCTTCATCAGGCTAACATTTCTACACTCCCTGTTTATGACCTGACAGATTGATCAGAGTGAGAAATGCATTGCGTAATCTTCGATTTCGTTCCACCTTGTCAGTGACCCTTTCTTTTCACATCTGTCAGTAAGCACTATGATAAAAATCAGGGCAGAAACCGAGGAAAAGGGCAGATCCACCAACCAGCTCGGCCTCGAGCTTCCCGGTGCCAATGTAGAGAGACGCCATCGTGACTCGCTTTCGGGCCAATCTAATCCCTTGCTTGATCTCGTCGTAAAATTCACTAGGAGTCTCCAGAATAGAAACGTGCTCTCCTTTGACTGGAATCATCTTCGCAGATCCTGCAAGAATGTCAACCAGTTTCTGATGATCGCGCAAACTCTCAGAAACAGCAGTAGAACCAGCCAAGTATCGACCCTGCTGCACCCAAGGAGGCGTCCACAACCGAGGCACAAGCGCGCTCACGCTGCGTGAACATTGAACCATTGCCATCTTCCTTGCAAGAAACCCCATTGATTTCCCGCAGACAAGCTATCGATTAATGAACCTCTCCTTCCCCTCTCTCACTTATGGTGTATCCACATCAAATGTGAAATGCGAATCTGCGATACATTAGTAACGCATTTTAACGAAGGTGTTATAGAAGACGGGTTCAATTGTGAAAAGTCTGTCTGCGATATGTTAGTAACGCATTTAATAATAAATAACGTATTACACAAGACGGGATTTGCAAAATACAAGGAGAAGGTTGCACTACTATTGTGGATAGAAAAGGGCAAAGGAAGTATGGCACCATAGTTCTTCATGATAGTATATAGGTTCATATTGTCACAAAGTGTAAACTAGTTTAAGTTAGGTGGATCATCGGCCTTATAGTACAAAGATGAAATCTTTTAGGCCAAAGCTCTTTGTGCTTGTAAATATCATACTCATGACCTTCTTCGTGAACGGTCAATTTTGTAATAGCAACCTTCATACATAGTAGCCAAAGGAGATGCTAGAAGTAGACAAATTTTTTTTGAAAGGCTGATCTGGCCTATGCTATGCATGCCATGCTTAAATTTAGTTGGATTAAGATAAGATAGGATTAGGATCCCAAGCATGTGATTAAGATAAAATGGGATCCTAAGTGAATGATGTTGGATTAGCTTGGAGGTTATCAAGGAATCCACTTAACCATTAAATCCTTATGGGGAGGAGTAGGAACAATATAAAGGGCTTCAACCTAATATAAATTATGTTGATTTTTTTCAGTTGTACAATGAGTCAATTCTTTGCTCACAAAGCTTCATACCTTTGACACCTCTAAGATTTTATGTGTATGAGTCTACGTTATGTGATTGGTTATGCACTTGGATGAGTAGTGGTGAGCAATTTTGTAGTAGGATCACAAGTGCTTGAGTACCATGAGGTGTATTTGCACTTGATCAGAATGTGTGATTTTTGAGGGATTTGAAAAGGCAGACCAATGTGTGGAAGACTCAATTTTGATTTGGAGCATTGGATAGGACCACAATTAAAAAAAACAAACATCACAATTGATTCTCAAAATGCAAGGGTAGTACATAGTTGCTATGGTTGTAGTCATTAGAACAATAAGACCTTCACGGTGAATCTACCCAAGAAGTAGAAACAAAACCTGGCACATGCCCTTTGACAACTAAAGATCAATGTAGTAATAGTATAAATGCAAGAGTAAGTCATTCCCATGAGGATACAAGTTGAAAATGGTTAAGAATGAAGGAAAGTATCCAGAAGCTGACACATATGGTGTCTTCAAGATCCATTCTTCAACCATATGATCCTCAACTACCTTGTTGGTTGATTTTGATACTTCTAACTTTGCAATTGGAGCCATGTTGTAACAAGAATTCCTAGATCTATTACATCCCATTGTCTTTGTGTCTCGCCGATTAAATACAACAAAAAGGAATTATCCTACTTGAGATCAAGAATAACTAGCAATGGTATATGCCACTAAGGTATAGATGCATTATCTCTTGGAGAAACAACCCTTGCCACCAAAGTATCAGAAGTTCCACCATACTTGTAGCCTTGAAGAGGATGCACAACCTCCTTCACCACCAAATCACTCTCATCCTCTTCCAAACTCTCCTCCATACAAATTGCAATCTTGATAGCTTCAACCTTGGAAAAAAGCTTCTCATATCTCACCTTGCTTCTAATTTGTGGTCTCAACCCTCCCACAAAATTCTTGGTGAGCATGGCCCCTATGCCAATCATTGAAGTCTCCACATCATCCCCACCCTTCCTCAACACTATGCGAAATCTGGACTCTAACTTTTCCACTCTTTCCACATAGACTCTCACTTTCTCTCCTTCTCCTTGCTTGAGAAATGTAACCTCACTCATCAATCTCTCATAACTCTCATCAGGAAGAAAGTTCTCAATGATTACTGAAGTCAAAGTCTCCCAAGACTCCTCTTCCCCATCTCTCCTCTCTCTCTTTTGGTATTCTGACTCATACCATGTAAGTGCTGCATCCTCAAAGAAATCTGGTAATAATGAGGCCCACTCATTCTTCCTCCTCTCATTGTTTCCTATGCAAGCTCTCTTGGAGTCTCTCACAAAGGCCTCCACATCTTCTTCATCCTTGCCAAAGAAAACCGGAAGTTTCTCCATCTTAACCCCTCACTATCTTTCTTTTCTCTCAATTTTTTTTTCTATTTTCTTTTCTCTCACTCTATTACTAATAGAGTATATACATGACTAACACCATCTGAGAATAATCCACTCTAGGGAACACAAAAGGTTCAGGTTGCTCCAAGATTTCTATAGCAACATCAAATCCTAGAGTGCATATTAATCTAACTCTCATGGATAGTTTATCCATAAGTTGAAAGATTATCTCCATCACTAATCTTGAGAACTAGCTGATGAAGGTGGTAGTATTTCTGTAGCTGTACTAAGACTCTCTCCAAGATCCTTCACCAAAGTCTCAAAAAGTGATTTTACTCCACTACACTCATGTCCTTTTGGAAGTCCTTCAACTCCACAAACCTCACACAACTCCTTGGTCTTAGATCTTCTCCCTCCCAATCTTGGCAAAGAAGGTCCAACATGCAAACCCAAGTCAAGTAAGCCTCTCCTTTCCCTCAATCTCTTGCTCTCAAAGGTCAATGGACATGAACTTGCCTTATGTCCCTTCTCTCCACACAGAAAGCACTTAGACTCACTCTTTCCTCCAAGTGGTGTAGGTTTTTGGATCCTCTCAACACTCTCTTCAAATTCTATTGTAAAATCTCTTTTCCTCAAATCCACGCCTACAATCACCTCAAACCCTTGGGGAACCTTGCATAATCTCAATTTCCACTCTTGATGACCCTCCATGTTCCCAAGATGAATCTAAACACTCAAACATGCTTTTTGTTGATCTCAAACTCCTCATACATGAGATCTCCACTCTGCAGAATTGACCCTTCCTCACAATGTCACTAAAATCTCCCAACTAGTATGTCACAGTCCTTTGAAATTTTGCACACTTGATCACAACTCTAGGATGTCCTTCCCTGCAAAATTTCATATCTTTTCATCAAGCCATTTGGCCTAGACATCTTTCTATTTAGCACACAAATTTCAGATTTGGTCTGAAAACCACCCCCCTCACTTCAAAAACTCATAACGCCCTGTGAAAAAACGATCTCTCTCTAATTTTTGTGGCAGCAGTTAGGATACAACGCACTTAATTTTCTTGAAAATTTTTCAGTACAATTCACTGAAAATTGAAGAAATGGAAGACTCTATACAATTTTCCAGAGAGCATGCAGTTGCGAGAGCACTTTACCCTATCAACTTGCAAAAATTCTAGCTCAGTGCGCATAGTAGCTCTGATAATAATTTCAAGTGTGATAACTGAAAAATAACCCAAGCTATCATGTGTAGAAATTTCAAGTTCAGATCTCAAACTTGAGATTTTGCCCAAAATCACCTTAATCCCCAAAATCTGCAATCCACCTCACACAATCTCTCCAATTCCTCTCATGTGTACAAGATGTACAAAATCACCTCAAAGACATCATAATGACTACAGGGTATACAAATGGATCTTGGTTCTCTAACATAAGTTCAGCCCTCTCCTCTCCTAATGTTCTCTCCAAGTGAGCTCTCATAGCCTCCTTCTGCCTAATGTAGAATTGAACACGGAACATTATTTTGCCTTCTAGAGAGGTCCCGACAACGGAACCAAAAATGTGAGCCGGCCTGTCTCTCACTCAGGATGAACCTCTGATGACTATTATAGTAGTGCACCATGGACTAAGAAGGCAAGGAACCCCAACTCCATCATACTCCTCCAAGGCTAACACTCCAAGACTCAAGACATTGATCACTAGAGAACTCAATGAGAGAGAGATAGTTGCAAATGAAAGGATGATGAGTACCTCCTCACCCCTTGCTTATATACTTGTGAAATAGTTACGTACCAAAGTTACTAATTACCGTAGTAACTCAAGTTACTAGACTAAAAGTCAAGTAAAGTCAAAAAGTAGAAAGGAATATCTATTCACATGGGCATATTCCCCTAAGCATGTGGTCTTATCTTGACCCAACCACTAAGTCAAGGATTCCTTCACATAGGCTATCCTTGGACTAAAGAAGAATCCAAAACAAAAAGGCTTGCGGGCCCAAGAGTTCTCAACTCTTTCCTCAAAGCCAAACACCTAGGAATAATACCAAGTCAACACACTAAAATCCAAAATAGTGGTGCTCATCTTTTCTACTTCCTCTAAAGTAAGGTCCCCTCTATCTTAGCTATGACTAACTTTAGCTAACCAGGACTAATATAGAACCATCCTTTATCTATATAAATAATATCTCTTAAGTACTTGTAATACCAAGTTAAATATCACAATACCACACACATGCACATATGGGTGTTACACGCTCTCCCAAAAATGGCACTTCACTACAAAATGACTTTGCCTCAGAATTGTGTTCCACCCTTCCACTGAAGGCACAACTTCCTTGATTGAACTTGCTTCACTTCAACTTCGCACTACACTCACAAATGCAGAATACTACCAACATTACAATTCCTCTCAGATCTGTCAAGGCATTGCTTCGATTGCACTTCACTCATGATCAAACACACAGAATGAAGATCAAGGCTATGGAATCCAACATCCAACAAGTACACTGACTTGCACTTCAAATTTCTCCACACACTCACAAACACAATTGCAAAGCTGATACTCAGAATCAAGCTCACGCAACAAGCACTGCTTCATAGCACTTTGCTTTATCTATTCTCATAATTATGAGCACTAAACAACATGATATTGCGAATGCCACTCTTAAGTAGTGAAGCAATTGACAGTTATCTTGCTAATGTACCTCTTCCTAATGACTCTACAAACCTGCAGATTTGAAATGACAATGCACGTCTTCATATCTGCCTGTTCAAATCTCAAATTGGTTATTAATCCTATCCAATGTCTACTTCTTCCTCGGCTTTCAAACACAAACCCGAAGTAACTTCACTTCCTACTACTCTATCCTTGGGTTTCACAACTCCTACATCTCCTACCAAATCCAACAATTCTCTTTCTTGATTTGACATTTCACTAGTAGGT
The DNA here is from genome assembly GCA_948567375.1 of Lunularia cruciata. Lineage (NCBI taxonomy): Eukaryota > Viridiplantae > Streptophyta > Marchantiopsida > Lunulariales > Lunulariaceae > Lunularia > Lunularia cruciata. Next base: position 22,572,683 of record OX419759.1, read on the forward strand.
AATCTATCTAACTCCTTATCTCCCGACCCACTCTTCTCTATTGTCTCCAATGGTAGCTCCGAAGACATCTGCACACCTACTTCATCTACTTTGGGTTTGGCTCTAACGTCTTTCCAAAGTTTATCTATCTCCAATTTCACTAAGTCTAGTCTAATCGCAATATTATCTTCTACTTCTAATATCTTCCTATCTACATGAGTCCTGAGACTTATTAACAATGCATTCAAATCTATGTCTTTTGCTTGTCTCCTCCTCGTCTCCTGCACCAACAACTTCAACTCATGCAGCCTCGTCTCTTCAATTCGAATACTGGCCTCTGTACTCAACATTGCATTCATCTTGATAACAATCTCCTTTAATGGCTCCAATTGCATCTTCCTTTCACGTTCCTAATCTGCAAGCCAATCTTCTCTGTATATTGCCAATTCTGCCTTAAACTCGGCTTTCACCATTTCTTTCTCCTTCTCCTTCTGCTCAATCTTCTCCTCTTGATTACAAAGTAACTCTTGTAATCTGTCTTGTTCCCTATAACTTACTGTCAACTCCCGCTGCCATAGTTGCTTCTTCTCTTCTACACTCTCCATCACTCTATCAAGTTCTTGTTCCTTTGCTACTACCCTCGCCATAGCATGAATAATTTCTAATCTGGAATCAGCAAACTGCTGCTTCAAGATCTCATATTTTGCTACTTGTCTTTCCCTTGCTATGTCACTCTTCTTCACAAGTTCTTCTTCATACCTTGCTTCTCTCTTCAAGTCTTCAATCACTTGATTTTGTACTACTATTTCCCCTCGTAGTACTTCCCTTTCCTCCTTGCCTCGGGTTATACTCTTCTTCAACTACAAGTTCTCTTCTTCCAATCTCACCAATACCTGCAACACAATCTTCACCTCCGGACAAGTGGATTGCATCTCCTTCTTCTTGTGCTCCAACTTCACCAACAATGGACACACAATCTCCCGCAAGTACTCCACTCCATCACTTGCAACTACTTCCTCTTGCATAGTGATCTCCTTCCTTACTTCTTCTTCACCCAATACTTGCCTTCTTCTTTGCAGTCTTCTTATCAGAATAGATGCCTCACTTCCCAAGCTAGCGTTTGCTTCTTCCTTTGCCTTACTCAGACCCGCTTCACACTTTGCCTTGCATCTTGAATGAACTCCCCTTTGGATCATAAACTTCTTCTCCTCGGGCTTGGGTATCTCATCCTCCAACTTCTCAATAATTTCTTCTTTGAGCTCCACCCAAACTTTGTCTTCTTCTTCAGCAACAGTAGCTGGTACCGACGTCATCTCTCCACCTTCATCACTATCGCTACTCGTATCTCCACTTTGCAGCATGAGCTCCGGTTCTTCCTCGCGTTCCAAGTCTTTGGACTTGCACTCGGCTTTGCCTTCCGAGTCTTCATCTGATGTCGTGATCACCACTATGCCTTTCCTCGGGTTTCCTCTCCTGACTTTCCGAGGTCTTGTCTTGTCTTCAGCTTCTCCTTGCCGACTCCGGTTCTTTGACTTTGGAGTACTCACTTTGATCTCCACGCTCTTACCCGTCTTCACGTAGTACTCATCCGTGCTCCAAATTTGAAGAATGTACTACTGCTCCTCCACGTCGACTTCTCTTCTCAAGTCGGGATGGAAGTGAAACACCATTCGGTTTTGCTCTGCCAAATTGAGCAAATTCAACCCAAGGTAGAAATGTGCTGCAAATGGCATGATGTAGTGTGGAGGCAACTTATCCCGCAAATTCCACACCATTTGTCTTCTCCTCCCATGGAAGCACCTTGCCCAATTGATAGGTTCTCCTGCAAACAACTTATGAAAGCACACCGCTTGGTGTTTCATCACATTAGTTGTTCTCTCCGGCTTTAGGATTGCCATGACAGCACTCATCATCCCTCTCTTCACTGGATCCTTGTAACTCTCAACCTTATACCCATTCTTTGTTCTCTTTGAAGAGAAAGCATCCCTCACTTCTTGAGTCTCTTTTGCTACTTCTCCCTTACCTAAGAATGTAGCACCCTGCTCCACGCCTACCTCTCTCCCAAGCACTAATCTCCAATCCAACTCTGTCCAACAAGCCGGATTTCCTCTCTTCTCCTCTTCCTCGGGGCCATTGAGACACTTACTCTTGATTATCTCCATCATGAAACCTGGAAAACTGACATTCCAGTTCCATGCCAAGAAGGTGATCCAAAGTCGGCTCAAGACTTCAATCCTTGCGATCACATCTAACCTCCAAATTGCATGATTTCTCATTGCAAATTTGGAGTTCTTCTTTCCTCCTCCTATCTCTCTTGCTTTCTCATTGTCTCTTGGTTTCACACTCTCAAACTCTCCTCTACACACTAGCGCGTCTTCAACTCTACTTCCCTTCCCACGATCACATGCAGGACGACTTCTCAATGGCAAATGAAAATTGCTCAACATTGCTTTGTCGTTAGCCTGATTTGTATAGAGTCGCGCTTTCTTCGTCTCTCTTCAATTTGAATTTCTATCAAGAAATCACACCTCTTGCATGCGCTTGTCACTGTCAATTGTACTTCATGCGTATTGGCTGCCAGTTTTGAACGGTCCTTTCTTGAATTTCTTGCCCTGATGAAAGGTTGTTATATTGTCTTCGCCTTGGGTTGAGCTCCCCCCGATACGAAGACTCCTTACTTTGGGTTGGATGCTGACAGGGCATATCCGAGTACTTTGCCTTATGACCCGAAGCCACTTTACCTTGGGTTTCATCCCGAAGACTCTTTTCTTTGCCTTCTTTGGCCATATAGGCACAATTTGACTTCTTTATACATTTCTTCTTCTCTATTTTGAAAAAAAACCAAAAAATGTGGGCACCACAATATTCTCACCCTATAGTGGTACATGGAGAAAATCCTTGAACTCCACCGTCACTTTTGGTAGAGAACAACTCCTCAAGTAATCCCGGTTGCACTCATGGTTTGCATGTAAAGTAAGGAATTGCACTGCTTTCTTGCCATCTTGGCTTTTGATCTGAGCATAGGCAGAACCATCATCAAGAACTTTGGTCTCCATCCTCACCGCCGTAATGAATGGTTGCCCAAGGATCATCGTGTATGATGTAGTCTCTTGAACAAAGAAATTTTTTTTGGTGACTACATCTCCAACCTTCACCCTTACATCAAGGTAGGCACCATAGAGCTCTCCCTTGGTGTTGTTTGCTGCCCTGATCACGCAACCATGCTCTGTATCAATTGGCCATTTTCCCCGCTTGTTGAGCTCCTTAGAAACAATGTTGATTTCTGATCCGTGATCAATAAGAGCAACCAATAAGATCTGTCATGCTACCAATCTTGACTAGGGTTCCAGTGGTAGCTCTGCCCAATGCCCTCTAGTACAGTGACTAGAGATCCCACCATCATCACCCTCATTATCTACAAATCTAACTTTACGGTTGTTGCAACATCGAGCAAGCTCTAACTCTTCTTCTTCTGTTACCATAGTATCAAGAGCGTTTGATAGAACAACTTCTCTTGTCAACTGCAGCTTGCACTTGATGGTGTCTATGATGACATCATGAAACTCCTTTTTGGCAATCCCAAGGATCTCCTAAAGAGTAAATTCCACCTTAGCGTTGACTACTCTCTCTTCTAGTACTCCTTTTAGATCGGTAGCTACTTCAATATCAGATTGAAGCTTATAAGTGGGTGGTTTACCCTTCTCCTTCCCCTTTCACTTCACTGAATTTTTAGAATCAGAAGGTGTGGTATCCTCCATGACCTCCTTCCTTGAAGGTACCACTCCTTGTCGTGGGAGAGCACTCTCTTGACGGAGTCTATCTCCTCTCAACTATTGCTTCTGAGTTGATCTCTCATCCCCAAGCTCTACGTCTTCTCTCCTTTTTTTTCTCTTTGAGGAGAGCTTCATGTTGGTTTCTTGCCATGGAGGCATGAATTGACATGGTATCCACTGGATCAGCCCATTGAATGGCCTGCCTGATTTCAGAAGCAACACGTAGTAGTTCTCCTCTTCCATTGTTCCCTTTTTCCAATGTATGTAAGGCATTGCTCCACATGTTTCCCATCTCTACATGCTTCACAAATGCTTGTTCTCCATCCACTACTACCTCCACTCCATAGGCAGCGGCTTCAACTGATGATGGAGCTTGTTGCAACAAGAAATCATCCAACAACTTCCACATTCCTCCCTTCCCAAAGTTGGTTTTTAGCATTTCCCCCGTGTCTTTCAATGCAATTTTCCCATCATTCTAGAAAACCACTCCTTGCTGAATAGTATCAGCAAAATCACCACACTCCTTCCTGGAGTGTTCAGTAATCTCACACCAAATACACCTTTGTACATACCCTTGCTTTGTCCCCGTTTTGGTTTTGGAACCGCTTCCTTTCTCCTCCAACCTCACCAATTTGATTTGCAAATCTTGCATCCCTTTCACCAAATCATTGATGGTGGTTTTTTGTTATGGAGTGGTGAAAATTGGATCAGTGACAGCTGGTGCTATGGCAATAGGTATCATGGGCTGTCTTGGAGCCCTTGCACCCACCGGTGGTACTACTTCTAGTCTTACTACCACCTTTCCCCTATGATATTCTCACTTGTCAAGAATACTCATGGCTTTCGAGACCTTCTTCCAATCAGATGTCAGTCCATTGTCCTCAGATCCATCCTCTAGTAAGACCTCCAACTCCCTTTGTAGCTCACTATTTGCTGATTGAAGGAACAGCTGCACCTTGTCACTCTCGAGCGTGAGTTCTCCATTCAAGACAATTGTGAATATTATCTCTCAAACTCTCAAAATAGCTCAATTTCACTCAAGTACTTTGTAGCCTTGTTCACCCAATCCATGAATGAATTCATGATTACCCTATCCGCATCCTCCAAGCAGTATTCCTCCTTCAGATGAAGAGAGTATCTCTCCCAACTACCTCCCATGAGCTCAAATAATCTCCTTTACGTGTACACGAAGCTTTGAGATAACCGCAAGCTCAAATGTAGCTATCATCTCATGTTCAAGAACCTTGTTGAGCTCCCTCTCCTTGGAGTAATACTTCAGGTACTTTGAAATGTTCCTCCCATCAAACTGATCTAACTTCCCAACAACCGATTGCAAAGCTTTAGAAGCCAATGCTTCCTTACATTTGGCAATTTAGTGTTGTTGCATATACAATGCAAATGCTTGAAACATTTGTGTTGTAGCTGGATCAAGCTGTAATGTGGGTGCCTCGCTAGAGGTTCTAGAACCCAGATCCCCTAAAGTCTTGTCTGACCTCCTATCCATGTCCACCAACCACCTCCTTCTGACTCTCCACCCTAGAAGATTCACGTCAAGTTCACCAATAGTTGTACTTTCTTTTCTCTCTCTGTGAACACATAGGGTGCCTAGCTATGGAGACTGCAGATCAAAGGCAAGAGGTAAACCCGTAATGACTTGACTAAACATGTGTGTGACCCTCCTTTCTCATAATTAATATTCTTGCTATCTGGAAGGGTAGTATTGGGCAACCTAACATGTCATCACAACATGCACTCCTGGTCTGCTGGTCATCACTTCGAGCATTACCAAGGAGAAATATATAGCACTCCTAGAAGGAAATAATCTAAGTGCAACACCCGCTGTCGTGTTGTGGTTTGCGTAGCCCGTAAAAAGTGACCTATCATAGTTTATCTCCACGTTAGTGGAGTAGGTTGCATGCTAGATCCGACGGATGAGATGTTGCCATGGGAGCCATCTATGTACATGTATGTGATTGGCCATGTGGGTTACAATCTTATCATGTTTGAGGGCTTGGATGAATAAAGAGGAGGGCAAGTAGAGAGTCGGGTGTGTTTTAGTTTGGAGAGTCTCAAGGAGAGAAGGAAGTTGGGAGAGAGTTGTAGCAGAGACCAAGTGTTAGAGCATCGGAGGAAGCATTCAAGCATGAGATGTCCCATGCTCCTGCTCTGCTACTCCCAAATCCTTTTCTCATCAGGCTTCAGATTTTACACCGTGACGACTTACGGGATTGGTTGGCAGCACGTTTTGGGGTGGTGTTTGTGGAATCGGTGATGGGAAACCCAGATCCTATCATCCTTCCGGTGCTTACTTATGAGAATGTCTGGGACTTGACAATTTATGTCCTTCTATAGTTGAAGAATGCCTAAAATTTCGCTCATAAGCTTCAAGGTGGAGTTGTGGGGTCCATTTGTCAAAAAGTAAAAAGTGTAAAAGACAAATGTGCAAGAACTTGGATCTCAAGGGGGAAGTCAGGAGTTTTTTTGACCATCGGGGGAGTTCAGGGAGGGCATTTGAGAAATGGAGGACATGGTTGGAAAGAGAAGACAACAGGCTACAATTTGTAGACAGAAATCACTCGATTTGAGCTGAGTATAAGAGGGATATGATCAATTGAGTGAAGGGGGGTTGAATTGATACCCAAGAGCACAAAGTAGTCAATTGAGGGAGTTTCTTGAGACTTTTTCACTATCTGTTAGTGGGATTGGAGAGTAGACAATGTTCTTACAGTACCGAGTGCAATAAATTCTAGTTTTGAGTCAATCTAAAATCTGATTCAATTGATTGAAGTTGAAGCTTATGGGATATAAGGTGTTGGAGAAGAGCTAATGATCAGGTTTGGAGTTTTGGTCACTCCCCAAGTTGCAGTTCGAATTTCCTCATGAAAATTTTGAGAGTTGTTGGTGGATAGGTTTAGCTCCTCTGTGTGAAAGTTTCATGTGAATTTTTCAAATAGAGAAATCAGGATCTTGGATCAAGTATACCTGGGTCTGTAGAGCTCACAAGTTAGCCCAGCTCGGGAATTGATCCACATCTAAAGACTGGAGTTGGATTAGGCTACGAAAATTTGCAGGAGGTTAGAGAAAAACACAAACAGCTATTGTGGAAAATTTGGGTGGTTCTAGATCTATGCAGAGTGAGACCTGATGCAAAACATCCTGCTGAAAATACTATCATAAGCTCGGTAGAGCAAATTTTCCTTCCATCTTGATTGGATATCAAGTCTCATGTCATGTGACTATGACTGAGAGTTTCAGGTTGCCAGAGTGTTTGTGAGGATCAAGTGTATTCCTGAATCAAAAATTTGGGGGAAATTTGCCAAGAACCAGGAGCAAACCCTAAAAAGAAGATTTCAAAATTAGGGTGAAGTCCAAGAAAAACCCTGGCCAACTTTGAGAGATTTTCAAGAGAGTTGTAGTGATCTGATTGAAGTGTATTTTATATCATTGGAAATTTCATCTTACAAGCTTTCCATTGAATCCTAGATCACTTGAATCCAAGCTATATAGAAATAGTTACTTGCATATGAGCTGCGCAGGCTTTTCCCCATCAAAAAGACATAGAAAATCCACACATGAAGTATGAATTGTTGAGATTTGAAGTACAGATGGGAGGAAGCTTGGAGTACAGGTTGGAATGAGCTTGATGACAGAGCACAAAGGCTCTGAAGCTCTTTCCCAATAGAAAGTACAGAGAGTTGTTGTCTTTTTCTTGTGATTGGATCCTCTCTATACTTGTATGCCTATTTGTACGCCCAGTTGGCTTGGATTGGTGTGCGGGCGTTGCGCTCAGATTATTTCCTTCTAGGAGTGCTGTGTATTTCTCCTTGGTTATGTTGGAAGTGATGACCAGCAGACCAGGAGTGCGTGTTGTGATGACAGGTCAGGTTGCCTGGTACTATCCTTCCTGATAGCAAGAATATTAGTCCTGAGAAAAGAGGGTTCCGGCAATAAGGGTCACATGTGTATTTTGTCGAGTCATTATGGTTTACCTCTAGCCTCTGATCTGTAGTCTCCACAGCTAGACACCCTATGTGTTCCCAGAGAGAGAAAAGGAAAGTACGACACCGCGCACCAATCCAAGCCAATTGGGCGTACAAACAGGCATACAAGCACAGAGAGGATCCAATCACAAGAATATGACAACAACTCTCTATAATTTTTTTCAGAAAAGAGCTTCAGAGCCTTCTTACTCTATCATCTAGCTTATTTTAACCTGTACTCCAAGCTTCCTCCCATTTGTACTTCAGATCTCAACAAATTTCTATTCCATATGAAGATTTTCTATGTCTTTTTTATGGGGAAAACTCTGTGCAGCTCATATGAAAATAAATATTTCTGTATAGCTTGGATTCAAGTGTTCTAGAATTAAATGGGAAGCCTGTAAGATCAGCTTTCCAACGATATATGATACACTTCAATCAGATCACTACAACTTGCCACACAAGCTCTAAAAGTTAGCCAGATTTTTGCAACTTTCACCCTAATTTCGAATTCCCCCTTTAGGGTTTGCTCTTGGTTCTTGGAAAATTTTCCCTAGATTTTTGATTCACAAATACACTTGATCCTCACAAACACTCTGGAAACCTGAAGCCTTCAATCATAGTCACAAGATAGGAGAATTGATATCCAATCAAGATGAAAGATAACATTGCTCTATCCAATCAAGAGAAAGATAACATTGCTCTATCGAGCTTATAAAAATATTTTCAGCAGAATGTTTTGCATCAGATCTCACTCTTCATAGATCTAGAACCAACCAAATTCAACACAATAGCTGGTTTTGTTTTTTTCTAAACTCTTGAAAACTTTGGTAACCTAATCCAATCCCCACTTCTAAATGTGGATCAATTCATGAGCTGGGCTAACTTGTGAGCTCTACAGGCCCATGTATACTTGATCCAAGACCCTGATTTCTATATTTGAAGAATGCACATGAACCCTTTGCACAAAGGTGCAAATTGTATCCACCAACAACTTTGGAAATTTTCATAAGCAAACTCAAACCACAACTTGGGGAGTGACCAAAACTCCAAACCTGGTCATTAGCTCTTCTCCAACACCTTACACCTCAAGAGCTTCAACTTCAATCAATGAGATCTGATTTGAAATTAACCCAAAATTGAAATTTCTTGCACTCAATACTATGAACACTTTTGTGTTATCTCCACTACCACTAATAGATAGTGAAAATGTGGCAAGAAGCTCTCTCCATGGCCTGCTTTGTGCTCTTGGGTATGAATTTTACCCCCTTGACTCAATTGATCATATTCCTCTCATAATTAGCTTAAATTGTGTGATTTCTGTCTTCAGATTGTAGCATGTCATCTTCTCTTTCCAACCGTGTCCTTGATTTCCCAAATGGCCTTAGGAAACTCCCCCGACAGTCAAAAAGTTCTAGCTTTCTCTTTTGGGACCCAATCTCTTGCACATTTGTCCTTTAGTCTTTTTACTTTTTGACAAATGGACCCCACAACTCCACCTTGAAGCTTATGAGCAAAAATTTAGGCATTCCCCAACTATAGAAGTACATATATTGTCAAGTCCCAAATACTCTCATAAGTAAGCACTGGAAGAACAATTAGATCCAGATTTCCCATCACCGACTCCATGAATACCGCTCCAAAATATATCACCATCCAGTCCCATAAGTCGTCATGGTGTAAAATCTGAGGCCTTATGAGAAAAGTATTTGGGAGTGGCAGATTGGAAGCATGGGACATCTCATGCTCAAATGCTTCCTCTAATGCTCCAACACTCGCACTATGCTACAACTCTCACTCCCCATGTCCTTCTCCCCTCGAGACTCTCCAAACTAAAACACACCCGTCTCTCCACTCACCCTCATCTTTATTCATTAGAGCCCTCAAACATGATAAGATTGTAACCCATGTGGCCAATCACATACATGTGTATAGATGGCTCACATGGCAACATCTCATCCGTCAGATCTAGCATACAACCTACCCCACTAACATGGAGATAAACAATGATAAGTCACTTTTTTATGGCCTACACAAACTGCAACATGACAATGCTCTGCCTTGTCCGCACATAGTACTCCTCACTGTTCATGATTTGAAGAATGTATTGCTGCTCCTCCGCATCAACATCTCTCCTTAAGTTGAGATGGAAATGCAATACCATCTTGTGTCGTTCTGCCGCATTCAACATATTCAATCCCAAATAAAAGTAGGCTGCAAATGGCACAATGTAGTGTGGAGGTGACTTATCCCTCAAATTCCACACCATCTATCTTGTGCGTTGATGAAAGCACTTTGCCCAATTGATTGGTTCCCCAACAAACATTTTATGGAAAAACACCGCTTGATATTTCATCACATAAGTGGTTTGCTCCGGCTTGAAGATAGCCATCATTTCTCTTACAATGCCTCGCCTCACAATGTCCTAATAACTCTCAACCTTATACCCATTCTTTGTGTGTTTTGAAGAAAAGGCGTCTCTTACTTCTTGGGTTTTTTCAGCTACCTCTCCTCTTCCCAAGAATGTGGTCCCTGCTCCTCACCCACCTCTCTTCCGAGTTCTAACTTCCAATCCAACTTTGTCCATCATGCCAAATTTCCTCTCTTACCCTCTGCCTTAGGTCTTTCCAGACACTTACTATCAATGATCTTGGTCATGAAACCTGGAAAACTAAGGTTCCAGTTCCATGCTAGAAATGTGATCCAAAGCCTACTCAAGACTTTGATTCTTGCGCTCACATCCAACCTCCAAATTGCATGACTTCTCACTACAAATTTTGAGTTCTTCTTTCCACCTCCCATCTTACTCTCCTCCACTTTGGGTTGGTGATTATTCTTCTGCTCGACTCCTGGACTAACTCTCCTGACTTCCTCTCAATGCACAAACATGTCTCTAACTACACTCCCTTTTCCCCAATCTCCCTCACGATGACTCCTTAATACCAATAGGAAATTACTTGTCATCTCTTTGTCTCTATCCCAAATTTTATAATGGAGCCTCTCTTCATTCTCTCTTCACTTTGAGCTTCTACTAAGAAATCACACCTTTTGTATACTCTTGTCAATGTCAATTTTCCCCTGCTCATAGGCCAACTGTTTTTTTATGTGCGGTACCTTCTTGAATGTTCAACCCCAAAAGAAAGTTGCTACACTATCCCCGCCTCGGGTTGAGCACTTCCAAGACAAAGTCTCCTTACTTTGGGTTGAATGCTGACAAGACCAATCATAGTACTTTTTTTCTGACACAAAGTCACTTTACCTTGAATTACAATCCAAAGACACCATTCTTTGCCTTCTGATGCTATCTAGGTACAATACGACTTTGTTTATACACTTCTTCTTCAAAAATAGGAAAAAAAACAAAAATGTGGGTACCATAATGATGAGGGATCATCAAAGATTATAGTCCTTCCATCAACAAGAGAGGAACCCAAGCAAGACAAACCCACACTTTTGGTAGAAATTTCCACTCTTGGTAGAAAAGGAGGAGAGTGCACCTTTGGCCTCATTTATAATAGTGAAGGAGGCTAGCTTAAGTAGGAAAGATACTGCCTTAGTCTTTGTGGTGCCAATTTCCAAGTTAGTCATATACACATAGACATAACTCCAGCACCAGGTGGCATGGTGCTAGAGTTGATGGAGCATCTTCTTCCCATGTACAAAGAATTTCATGAACACATTACCCTTCTTAGCTATCTCCATAAATTAGTGCAAGGACTTGTGTAGGAATGAACACAAGCACCAGATAAACTGGCAAAGGTTCATGCCCAATACTTGGCGATGGGGAAAAAAAGTAAAGGCTAGGTGCAAAAGATGGCCAAGCTCAAGGAAGAAGGAATACCCCTAGAAAAGGAGGTGCAAGAGGAGAAAGATCTCAAGGAAGAAGAACCGTGCCACGAGACACAACTTGAGGAAGAGGTAAAGGCTCAAGTAGAAGAAATCAATGCGCTAAACAAAGAAGTTGAAAAGGTAAAGGTGGCTCTTGTTGCAGCAAAAGTATAGCATTTGGAGGAGCTACAAGTGGCCAAGGTACAAGTAGAGAAGCTCATAGAGAACATCAAGGAAAAGGAGGAAGAATGCAAGAAGGATTGAATAGCCATTCAGGAGTAGATCTTGTTTGAGATGAAGGAAATCTGCACTCAGTGCAACTTGGAGAAGACCATGATCTTGGCAAGGATGGAGATGATGTTGGATCAACTAGTGGAATTCACAGAGGAGGTAGTGAAGTCCTCCTTGGAGAAAATAAGGCTTGGAATTAGAGATCCCAAGCACACGCTCTAAAGGCAAAGGTATACATAGATGACTACCTATAGCAATTGGCCAATCAAATACTCAAGCACACCTCAAAGAAATTTGAGGAGTCCATGAAGACACTACTAGACAAGATTGCAGGATACCAAGAGAGGATAGGTTTGTTGATTAAGGTCTCTAAGAGCAAACAGAGTTCCTCATAGTACATTTTAGGAAAAAGTTATTCTAGCCACAAAGAAATAGGCAAAATATGTTAAGTATAAAATGCACCTTTGGCCTTGGAAGGTCTTTGTATTGAAGGCCTTTAGCCTTAAATACTTTATAGACTTAGGATGATTTTTTAGCCAAATATTATAGAACTATAATTACACCTAGAGTAAATGACAAGTGCGTAGTTGTGATTAGCATCAAATGCATAGTCACCTCTTAATTGCACTTAGGATAACATCAATAGGTAGAATTAGCAATGAGCAAAGTAGGTGTAATTAGAAGATTTCCAACACTCCTAGTCTTTGATCATCTTCATCTAGAAGTAGGGAGTTTGTAAATATGGGTTGAAACCCAAAGAAGTTATGTTCACTTCTTTCATTCTCAAAGTATTGAGCTCAAAGAATTTCTATGGTCTTTGTGTTGAATGGATTACACTTACATCTTTGATTGTATGTTTAGTTGGGTAAAGATGAAGAAGCTGACAATCAGAGTGTGTGTTTGAGTACCTACTTAGGAAATTAACACTCTGTCAAGGAAGTTACCCTTGATAATCAATAGGAATGAGTGCTTGGTTACCTCTTCATGATATTTGCACACATCAAGTAAGTTAAGCTTGACATTTTGAATGAGCAAGTCAATGTGAATAAAGATTTTAGGAATATGGAACATTGAGAGTGCCCAAAATAGAAGAGCCAAGTAGAGAGTTGATTTTGGATTTTGTTGGGATTGAGTCTTCTCAGAAAGGACGTATGTACTCAACAATAACGATTAGGTGAAAGAACCTTCAGCTTGAAAATTGACCTTTGGGATGAAATATCCTTTGGCAAGGGACTAATCTTTTGGGTAAGGAGGCTCTTGAGGGGAGAGAGGCTTTTGGCATGAAGTGAACCACCACCATCAAGAGCTTATTTGATTAGATATTTTCTTAAAGTGATTGTTAATTTATCTTTTCTATAGGATGCCACTATGGATGTCTCTACACTCTTCTAGGAGTGTTTCCTAAGGTTAAACAAGAGACCCAAGAGGTTAAAAAAGCAAGAATAGACCACTTGTGACATTGTGACACTTTGCTTTCATTTCCAGTCCGCATCCTCAAGAAAAGAACTTGTTCTTACTGATTATAATTTTATTATGTTGACATTGGGTCATATATTGGGACATGTCATACTACCTAAGGCCTTTTTGCCCCTTGTAAACTACTCAAATAACTGATGTCACTTTGGATGAAGAAGTAGGAGGAGCCTAATAGGGGTCAAATGAGAGGAAGATACCACATTGAAAGAGTCTTCAATGCGCTAGGAAGATGGAGCACACTTTGTTATCCACTTGGTAGGGTCAGCATTACAACTAATGGAGCTCCTTCTCCCTTGATACAAGGAGAGATGCTTGGAGATAACTGACTACACAATGCTGATCAAATGGATGCACACATAATTGTACACAAAGAAGGCCACCAAAGCAAAGGGCAAAGAAGAACTTTTGAAGATCTGCAACCTATACAAAACAGAAGTGAAGAAGGTAAATGACCATACCCAAGAACTTCACAAGGAGTGCAGAAGGAATAACTCATGCAATGAAAACCAGCAAGAGTAGTAGCAGGAAGTGGAACAAATACAATTATAACTCAAGAAACTCACAAAGGAAAAGAAGGAGATAGAGATGAAATACAAAGAATAGCTTCAAGCCAATGACAAAAAAGTAGTTAGCATTTGCTCCAAATTGGAGAATGCTAAGGTAAGGATTGTTTCTCTTGATCTATAGATGGTTGAATACCGCAAGGAAGTTGCCCTACAGTTCGAGCAAATGGAGGAGGAACTCTAGAAGGAGAGGTTGATTTAGAATCAAAATGTTGGAAGAAGTTAAAAGGAGGTTGACATCCTAAACCAGCACATGGAGGAAGAGAAGACAAAGGTCTTTCAGCAACTAGAAGAGTTTCATGATTGGTTCATAGTTATGATGAAAGAAGAAGCCAAAGGGAGAGCATTGAAGACCAAGGTCTATGAACTGAAGTTACAAGCTCAGTGGTTGGATGAAAAGATCTACAAGGAAGAGCGCATGGACAAGTTAGCAGTTTGCTTAAAGTAACACTTCAATAGGAAATTCAGAAATGTTTGTGATACTTACCTAATGTGCATCACCAATTACTAGGATCATATCAAGGAGAGGTTTTGCATACTTAGAGGTGAAGTTGGTAGCCCTCAGCTAGAGCTCCTAGCCAAAGACACTATGCTTGGGGCTGATCCCTTAGTACTACAATTTAGGAGTTGAATGAATACCTTTGGCCTTGTGCTTAGTTTCAAAGAAGAAAGGACTTAAGCCCTGCACCTTGACTTCAAGGGGAATTTCTTTTCTCCTATACATACTTTTCCAAAGGAAGTACTTCAGATGAGTACCACTACAAAATAGCATAGTTCAAATCAACTCAACGGAAGATCTTTGGAGTTGCAAATGTTTCAAGAGGAAGTTCTTTGGCAACTTAAGAAGGAAGGATGTTCTTCATAATAGAGTAACAAGCTGTAGATGTTATACCTTGTTGATACAGGAACCATCATGTTAGAGTAGGCCATAGCTTCCTTAAAGGAATCCCTCTTGGATATACCTATTGGTAGTGTACGTAGGGTAGCAGGAATTAACTCTAAGTTGCATAGGACTTTGTTCCTAAGTTTGTTGTAGTTTGTAAGATAGAAAGAAAACCAAAACACTTTGCCCTATAAATGGTTTTGAAGGAGAATGTATTTGGATTTTTTCCACCTTCATCACCAAGTACCACTATGGAGTAGTAACTTTAGTAAGGATTTATAGTTCAAACAATAACTTTGGAGGAAGACCTAATTGCTTCCCTAACACTTGTTAGAAGCTTACATAGGTGGTTAGATCAAGATACGGTAGGACTAGAATCCAAAGTTTTGAGATAAGAGATTATCTAAATCTTGCTTAGCCATTGAGACCTTTTGGAATGAAGTAGAAAATTTTATATAAGGCTTTGGCCCAATAATTTTGAAGTTCACATTGTCAAGCAACTTGGAGTGCAACTAGAGTCCTACAATTTGGTTGTTAAGTAAAGTCTGATCTTCTTAGTTTGTTATTATTTTTTCTTGAATGTTGGGAGAATATTCATGCATGAGTAGAGGTAAGAAATTTTGCAATAAGAGCACAAATGTTTGAGTGCCAAATATGGAAATTTACACTGAATGAATAGATGGATTCCTAAGGGTTTTGAAAAAGTGAAGTAGTGAAGAGAGGAACCTATTTACTTAAGAATGCTACTAGTACCATGAAATTGAAAAGCAAGAGAATTTGACCAACAACAAGTCTCCTTTGGGGTTGTGCCTTGTGGTAAGGGTAGTACATGAATTAGTAGTTGTATTCTTTGAGGCAAAGTGGTCTTTGGGGCCAAAGTGAACCATCATCTTCAAGAATCTCATTGGATTTTTTATTGTGACCGCCTAGTGTTGACATGCTTATAATATAATCAGTAAGAACAGGTCATTCCTACAAGGATACAAGTTGGAAATGACTAAGAATGAAGATAAGTGTCACAATGTCCTAGTTTTTATTTATTTCTTATTTAACCTCTTGGGCCAGAATTACTCCTAGAAGAGGGTAGTGTCATCCACTATGGCACACTACAGCAAAAAGAAAACAAAAGAATCACTTTCACTCTAAGTTCTAGCCGGGATTGCTCCTGAAGATGATGGCTTGTTTCACTTTGAGTGCCACTCCATTCCAAAGTCATTGCTCCTATGAGTGCATTCCATCTTTCCCAAAAACCACAACTTACAAGATACACTTTGTGGCTGAATGTCTAAGTTTTTTGGTTTTGTGGTATTGCCTATCAGTTGAGCTTCCCAATCCACTCCTTGCACACGTCCACTCCTTCTAATCCTTCTAAATTAATGGAATTAAATGTGTTTGGAGTAAACCCAAAGTAAACCCAAAGAAGTCAACTTTGGGTCAGAGGAAGAAGTACTTGGAGGGGACTTACAAAGAAATACACCCAAAGGAGGGCATTTTCACAGCGGGCAGTTCAACCCAATACAAAGAAGTTGTAATAAGTTTTCTTTGGGGTAGGCAAGTCAAGAAAGTACAATTAAAGAAATGGCTGAGGCACAAGGAGAACGCTTTGAGAGTGACGGGAAGCCAACACATAGGAGTAGTGAGGGGTGCTTTCAAAATCAACTAAAGAATGACTACATCTCAAAGCACTATAAAATTAAGACTTCACCAAGGGGAATCGGAAATGAGAGATATCTTGTTCCTTTGAGTAGTTGTCTTGTAGGAATGCAAGTCACAAAGCCAATCAATAGTGAAATTTTCCAAAATCCAAAAGGGGTTAGAGTTTTGCATCCAGGAGGGATATTTTTCCAACTCCAAAGAACCCGTGAGCAGATAATGGCAAAGAAGAGTAAGAAGAGCTCCTCACTTGCAGCAAGGAGTCTTGCAAGTTGGAGATTAGATGCAGTGGTGCAAATTGAGGTCCTAAGTAGACTTCATATTAAGTTTTTGGCCTGGAATTGGAATGTTAGTTTTCCAAGCTTCATGGCAAAGAAAGCTATTAGCAATTGTGAAGGGAGGCCCAAAAGTAATGGGGAAGAGAGGGAATCTGGCTAGATGGACCAAGTTGGATTGGAATTTATTGTTAGGGAAGGAAGCAAGAGATGTAGCCAAGTCACTTTCTTTCAGAAGTGTGAAGCGTCAAAAGAGACCGCAGAAATAAGAAACTCTTTCTTTGCCCCGCGGACCAACAATGGCTACAACGTGGATTCTTATAGGGATCCAGTAAAGAAAAGCATTTTTGGGGTGATTATGGTGATGGTCAAGCCGGAGAAGACTACATATGTAAACATGCACCAAGCGGTGTTCTTCCAGCAAATCTTTGCTGGAGAGAAGGTGAATTGGGAAAAATGCTTCCATTAGAGGACAAGGCAAATGATTGTTAACTGGAGGACAAATATGTTGCCTCGCTACTTTGCATCATTTGCAGCACATTTCTACCTCAGCCTAAACTTGCTGACAATAGAAGAGAAGCATTGAATGGTCTCACATTTCCATCCCAATCTGCATCATGAAGCGGATGACAAGGAGCAAAAATATATCTTGCAACTTTGGTCCAACAATGAACATTTTTCCAAGACAAGATAGAATAAGATTGTGGAGGGAAGAAGTCCAAAGATGAAGTAGCAAACTAAACCCAAAGGAGAAGTGTTACCTCTTCCACCACAAAAGACAAGAAGACTAAAGCCGAGAAGTAAGGTAGCAGAGATGGACCTATCTTCAAGAATAGAGTCTACAGGTGAGACATAGTCTAAGAGAAAGAAGGCTTGGAAGAAGAGAGACTCACATTGCAAAGTGAAGAGTCTAGCAATAAGAGTGAAAGTGAGCCCAAAGTTCAGCAGTTGGTGGACACAAAGGCGGGAGAAGATGACAAGGAGTTCCATGAGGCAATCAATTGGATGAAAGGAGGAGATGATCCTTGTTTGGAGTTACTTATGGAGGAGATGGACAAAGAAACAAAGAAGGTCATCCAAAAGGGAGTAAGGTCAAGGAGAGGATTGCAAGCTACAACTATAAGACCAAGCCAAGTAAAGGCGGACAAAGAGAGCTCAAAAGAGATGATATGAAGGTGCAAAGATCACAACTTCAAAGTAAGGCACATGTTGAAGAAGCAATGACGGAGGAAAAGTATAAAGGCCAAGAAGATATAAGAGAGTTTAGCAAAGTAGCGTACTTGTCAAAGATCATGTGTTTATTGTTGTTGCAATTGAAGCAAAAGAAGGAAGAGATACAAGAAGATCATCTAGAGGTGAAGAATGAGTTGCAAGTGATGAAGTATCTGATTGAAGAAACATGAGAATTTAGGGAGAGGTTAACCCAAAGGGAAGAAGAAGCCAAAGAACTTTAGGTGGATGCAGTATTAAAGAAGAAGACTCTAGAGAACTTGGAAGAGAGTTTTGAGAAGCAAGGAAGAGATCTTGACTGTCAAGCCAAAGAGTTGAAGAACTAGAAAACAACAGTTGAGAATATGGAAAACAAAGTGGGAGAAGCTCACATTAAAGTCATACATTCAAAGGCCATCTTAGCAATAATGGAGCTGGAGCTAGAGAGCTTAAGGCCAAAGGTGGCAGAGAAAGATCAAGCATGGCAACAAGGAATTGGCAATCAAGCATTAGGAGGAGGAAAGACTACGGGGTCCAAATATATAGAGGAGAAGAAGATGCTAGCTCCTAAATACAAAGATGAGTTAAAGATGTATCATGAAGAGTTGAAGGTGGAGCACATCGTGGGTATACATTGGAATTGGTAGGAGAGGTAGTCGGGAGAAGGAGGGTGGTGTTGAGCATAAAAGTAGAAGGGAAGTTGGAGGAAGCGAGGCTGGACAAATTGAAGTTGCTTGTGCAAGAAACTAGGAAGAAGAAGGTGAAGGACATGGACATGGACATGGACATGGAAATGAATAGTTTGTTGATTTTTCTAAGAGATCATGTAGATAGAAAGATGTTAGAGGTGGGAGACAATGTGAGTCCTAGTAATATCAGAATTAGACAAGCTTCAGAGTAGTATGAAGGAAGATATATTAAGTCCAAAGTTGTAGAGGTAGGAGCGCATGTTTCTTTAGGTGAGCTACTTGATGCATTAGAGGAGAGTGGGTTGGATAATAATGAGTTAGATAGAGTACCCATGTCTGCAATTGCAGTTTAGATTGAAGAGAAAGTAGAAATAATGGATGAAGAAGTAGTATTAGATAAACCCAAGAAAAAGAAATAATTGAAGGAACATTGGGTTTGGAAGCCAAAGTCAAGGTAGACATCGGATTGGAGTAGTAATAGTTTTGAGATATGAAGAGGCAAATATGAAGAAGTAGTTTGTCATTTAGATCTAGAAGTTGGTAAAGTTGTTATAGAACAGTATTCCAATTAGTAACTATCAAGTGCTCTGCCTATTTAAAGGAAGCATTCATAGTGTGTTTTTGTTCAATATTCATATTTTTGAAGTTGAGTAAAGCAAAGTATTGGAACTCAATGCTCATCATTTCAGATTAATTCCAAGTATCAATCTTGTGTGAGTGTTTGTACAAATTTAAAGTGCAAATCAATGAGCTTGTTAGATATTGGATTCCACAATTTTGATTTCATTTTGTGTTTTTTATTGTGAGTGGATAGCAATCAAAGCAATACCTTGACAGATCTGTGAGGAATTGTAGTGTTGGTAGTACTTTGCATTGGTGAGCACAACATTAGATTGATGCAAAGCAACTTTGATCAAGGAAGTTGTGCCTTCAATGGAAGGATGGAACCCAATTTCGAGGCAAACTTGTTTCATAGTGACGTAGCCTTCTTTGGGAGAGTCTAAATCATCACAATCAAGATTGTTTTGAAATATTTGAAGTATTGTTATTTATGGGTGACATTTTATTGTGACAAGATTGTGAGTCAGTGATTGCTTCTCTCTTTTGGGTGTTGTTTCTACCTGAGAGATTAAAGATGCAACCAAGAAGAAATTTTTAGTACATTTACTTTGTATTTGACCATTTCTGATCAGCATCTTTGTGGGAGCAAACTTTACCTACAAATTACCGCACAAGTGATACTTGTTGGGTTGTCACAAGCACTTGAGACCTTATTGTGAAATTCTGCACCTTTACTCTTGCCTAGACACATTGACAACACATAAAATAAAGAGACAAAGGAACTTGCAAATAATTTAGAGTGCTCTTTACTTGTAATCAGACTATGAAGAAATGAACACAAGTGCCTTCAGTCGTTAGCCTTAAGTATCTTTTTGGCTTTGAGCCAAAGAAACCAAGATCTCAAGTGGATGTCCTCAAAATCCTAGTCTATAATGTACATCACTTGCTTAAGAATATAATCCTATCTTATCCTAATCACTTGCAAATTGATTAAGCACCTAGCATGTGTAAGGGAAGGTGTCAAGTCTCCCTCCTAATCTAATTTAAAACTACAATGCTAAGGTCTTGTACAATTCTATGTGCACTAGATGAAGTATATACAATTTTGAGTACGGATGCTACTATACAACTCCAAGTATCTGGCTATTGTACAACTCAAGTATCTAGCTAGATGTGGTAGAGTGATAGTGTCTATGGGGGGATTTCCCTTTGGAGGAGTGCCTTTGGCCTAGATTGTTGGGAGTGATGGACTACATTCTCCCCTAAGGTACGTAATTAACTGATTAGTTTGAGGTTGATATCTAGCTGTTTCTAACAGATAGGTTTGGCAAGTTTATGTGAATTTATTGTTAGTGTGTGCTCGTAACCACAAGCACAACATGTTCATCTTCTCCTTCTTGTAGGCTTGATTATCTAATCTCCAAATCTTGAACTTTAGCTTATGATGTTCAGTCTATAGTGCTCAAAGTTGTCCTCATTTTAGTTTCTCAACAAAGAAATTCCACATATCCTCCATCTGATGAAGTGTCTTCAACCCTCTTCTTGCATTTATTAGTCTGAGTATCCCACTTTGCCCACTATATTTCTTATTTCATACACTCTACTTGCTTGGCCTTTTCTTCCTCCTATTCTTTAGTTTGGCAATCTAGTTGTAGTGTCACCTCTCTCCGATACTCATGCAATTGAAGATGACAACTCTATCATGACACTCTTTAAATTCACTCCAAGTGCTGTCCAACTCCTAGCACTTGCTCCAAAATTGGTCCTTGGCTTCCTTCTTGTACTACTCAACTCAAAGTGTTGTCAACTTACCTTGCACCTTCTTGGTTTCCTTGGCTTGGTGGTCTTGCTCATTCTCCAAGGTGGCACTCCTTTTTTGAGTTGTTTCTTTTCCTACAACAATAAACCTACCTTTGTTGCCTTTTCTTTGTACAAGTCTTTGGCTTTTGCTACTTCCTCTTTGACCAAGTCCCCTTTGGGCTTCTAAGTGTAGAATATTTTTTGCATACTTTGGACAAGTGTGGTATAGTCCACAATATCAAGACATTTGACTTAGCACTAAGGCAGTAGCACCTCCATCAATTGTAGTGTAGCTCATACTAAATGTATCACAAAATTAGTTCCTTCTCAAATTGGCACTAGCGATGAAGGTGCTGATTCCTCTCAAAGGTTTTTTTTTGCCCTTGGTGTAGGATTTGGAACATTAGCATCAATGTTAACATGCTTCTTTTGGCATGATTGGTGATTTAATCATCCTTTGGGTCCAAGACTTTGGCCTCATCTAGAACTTTAGGCCAAAGTTCTTGGGTACTTGAGCACTTGGCTTGATCTTGGTGTTCTTTGGTGGCTTCTTCCTCTTTGATGGGGCACAACAACCTTTGGTTTGGCATTGCATCCTCCCATTTAATGTCCTCCTTAAGTCTTGGAAGGCATTCCTTCATTCTTAGTCTTGCAAGTTCAGAACAGATTGTGCATCTTCCCAAGTCTTTTCTTTTTCTCCTTTGCCTAAAGTAGAAGACAATGCCTGTAAGGTGAAAGACTCTTGCTCCACTTCCTGATTTTCATTGTCTTTTGTATTTTGAGCTTCTCCTTTTGATGAGGATGCATCTACTACTTGACTGTTGACCCATTGTTGTATTTTGCTTTTCTCTCTCCAAGAATGCACAAGGTGCCTAGCTATTGAGATTATGGATCAAAGGTCGTGCATACACTTGTCACTACTAATTTAAGTGAACATGGTACCCAACTAGTAGAACCCTCCACTTTTGTTTCTAAGATTCCTTCTACCAGGTAAAGGAATAAAAAACAACTTAACCTATCATCATAACATGCACTCTTGGTCTGTTGGTCATCACTTCTAACATTTCAAAGGAGAAAAACACAACACACCTAGAAAGAAGGAGCTTAAGCTCAACACCTACACACCAATCCAAGCCAACTGGGTGTACAAATTAGCATGCAAGCATAGAGAGGATCCAATCAAAAAAATTTGACAACAACTCTCTATACTTTTTGTTTGGAAAAGAGCTTCAAAGCCTTCTTGCTCTATCATCAAGCTAATTTCAGCATGTACTCCAAGCCTAATCCAAGCCTAATTTTGAAATTTCAGATTGGAGTAGGCTTGGAATACATGCTGAAATTAGCTTGATGATAGAGCAAGAAGGCTCTGAGTTCTTCTAATCCAAGTGGTGAACTTTAATGTATTCTTGATGGGGAAAACTTAGTGCAACTCAGATGGGCATAAAATTTTATTTATGACTTGGATTTAATTGTTCTAGGATTCAGCAAAAAGCTTATAAGATAAGCTTTTCAATGAAATGAAATACTCTACACTTCAATCATTACAACTCCTTTGACAAGCTCTCAAACTTAGCCAATTTTTTGTAATTCTCACCTTAATTTTGAAATCCTAATTTGGGATTTGCTCCTAGGTTTTGGTAACATTTCCCCAGATTTTTGAATTAGAGGTACACTTGATCCTCACAAACACTCAAGAAATAAAAAATAAAAAATCCTCAATTACAATCACAAAAAATAAGAGAATTGTCATTCAATCATGATTTAAGATAGAATTGCTCTACCGAACTTATGATAGTGTTTTTAGTAGAATTTGTTGCATCAACTTTCACTCTCCATGAATCCACTTTTCTATAGTAGCTGGTTATGCAATTTAATAACTCTTTGCAAAGTTTGATGGCCTAATCCAACCCCTATCTCTACATATGAATCAATTCTTGAGTTAGGTTAACTTGTGAATTCTATAGACCAAGGTATACTTGATCCAAGACCTTTATTTCTCCTTTGGAGGAATTCATATGAAACCTTTGCAAAGAGATGAAAAACCTAACCACCAACAACACTAGAAATTCTCATAAGGTGACTTTAACCACAACTTGAAGAGTGATCAAAACTCAGCACCTAATCATCAGCTCTTCTCCAACACCTTACATCCCAAAAGCACCAACTTCAATCAACCAAATCTGATTAGAGATTGACCCAAAACTAAATTTTCTTGCACTCAGCACCATAAGCAATTTTTGTACTCTCTAACTCCACTAACATATCATAAACATGTTTCTTGAAGCTTTCCAAATTGCTTATTTTGTGCTCTTGGTTATGAACTTTACCACCTTTGATTCAATCAATCATGTCTCCTCTATAATCTACTTAAATCACTTGTTATTTGTCTCCAAATTATAGCATGTCAGCTTTTTTCTCCAACCATGGTCTCCACTTCCCAAATGCCCCTCTTGAACTCCCTTGATCCTCAAGAACTCTTGAATTCTCCTCTTGGGACCCAATCTTTTGCAAGTCTATCATTTAGTCTCTTCACTTTTTGACAAATGGACCCCAAAATTCCACCTTGAAGCTCATGAGCAAAATTAATTCCTTCTCCATCTACCAGAGAACATAAATCATTAGATCCCTGACTTGCTCATAAGTAAGCATTGGAAGGAAAACAAGATTGAGTTTCCCATCACCAATCCATCAATATTACCTCTGAAATGTATCACCGTCTAGTCTCATAAGCCGTCATAGTGTATAATTGGAAGCCTCGTGAGAAAAAGATTCAAGAGTGGAAGATAGAGAGTATGTGACATCTCCTACTCAATTGCTCTCTTTGACATCCAATCTCCATGCTTTACTACAACTCTCACTCCCAATGTCCTCCTCTTGCTCAAGACTCCTACCACTAAAACATCCCCCTCTCTCTCAACTCTCCCCACCTATATATATCAAAGCCCTTGAAAATGATAAGATTGTAACCCAAGCGGAAAATTGCATACATATACATAGATTGCTCATATGGCAATAACTCAGCCGTGGGGATCCATCATAAACCTACTCCACTAATGTAGAGATAACCATGCTAATTTAATTTTCATGGGCTATACAAACCACAACATGAAATTGTGACTTCTTGGCTAAGATAGGTTGCTTCTTTGAAGTGGTATTCTTCCTCTTGGCACCCTCTGGTACAACCAGTTCTTCATTTATAGACACAAAGAGTCCTATCTTGGCAAATTTGGCATCAACTCCTCTATACTTAGCAATCAAGGTTGGTCTTTCAAGTTGGTCATCAAAATCACTTGTAGGATGAAAGTGAGTGTGGAACCTCTTCCACTCCTCTTGGATTAGGAGATTGGTCCACATTTAGTAATTCATAGGAAATGGATCAAGGTAATTAGCACCTTTGTCCTCCTCAAACTCTTTATGTAGGATCTTGCTATCAATCAAACATGTGTGCACAATCTACTTACTTGCCTAAGCACATATAATAAAAAAGCACAGCCTCACAATTAGTCAAGTAGGCGGTTTGTTTGGGTTTGAAAATTTTCATAAGTGCTTCCACTATGCCTCTTTATGCATACCTTTGTAAATGGCTACCCTCCACCCATTGTTTTTTGACCTCTTATAATTAAATATGGCCTTGATCTTGGCCATCAGCTCTTTCTCAATGAATTTAGAGTCTCGGGTCATGGCTCTTGCAACTCCTACATTCAAGCCAAGCACCATTTTCCAATGATCCTTTGTCCAATTGTGGGGATTACCCCTCATTCCCTTTGGTGTCTTCTCTCTCTTCCTCCTCATCTTGTGGATCCCGGTGAAGTCAATCAGTTCGTAGTTCCAAAGCAAGAACCCAAAGTGTTTGCTCTAGATCATGCAACTCTATAATGGATGACCCAGTTGTTATTGGAAGATACCTAGGATGGCCTCTAGAATCTTCCTTTATACTCTAGGTGCAATCACCATGACTCCTACATTTGAAAGAGTCTCCACCACTCACTTCCCATATGCCCTCCAAGTGCTAACAATGATATTTTCTGTAATGGCCCTTAGTGGCAATTCCCAATTGAGCTGAAAGCACATTCAAATCATGGCAGCACTTGGGGACAAGTGCCAATAGGGTACTCAGCACTCAGGCTTGTAAGCGCCTGACCGGTAAGCACTCCAAGTGCTTATCATCTTGTCAGGATTATCCTACATCCCTCTAATTGCTACTTTCCATAATTGTGAGACCAGAGAGAGAGCCTCCTCTTTTTGTGGCTATTCCCCTAGTAACTACTGATCTCCATGGTCTCTCCCTAGCACTTAAAAAAAATTTGATCAACAAAAGCAAAATTTGAAGAAATGGGAGCACCACATTAACCACAAATATGAGTTTTGCTTTCTTTGTCTATGGTGCACCATATGGAGTTACACTATCCTCTTCTAGGAGTGATCCTGCCCTAAGAGGTTAAATTTGAAATAATAAACTAATTGTGACCTTGTGATATTTTTACTTCATTTCTAGTCATATTTTACTTGTATTCTCAAGGTAACAACCTATTCTTACCATTTATACTATTAGTATGTCAACATTGGGTTGTCACAACAGCCTCTACTACAATCCTTGGTTCCCATGAGGAAGGTTATGCCCATCAAACTTAATATTGTACAAAGCTCTTACAAGCAAACCCATGCAACACTAAATTGGTTGAGACCACTAGCATCAACTGCTCCAATCACTTTTTCTTTGCATATTTCACATCAATTTTAGGATTCCTCACAGGCTGCCGGCCACTCTTGGGCATTGATGGATCACATCAAAAGAGCAAGTACCTTGGGATACTACTTTGTGCCACTAGTATTGATGCAAAATTTTCCCATTGCTTTTGCAATTGTTGATGCCAAAAATGACACAAATTGGGATTCATTTCTCAAGAATCTATTGCAATGCTTTATGAGAGCATTGACAAATAGAGCATGCCTTCCAGAAATCACATACTTATCAGACTGCTAGAACAGATTGATTCAAGCTATTGAAACAAAATTTGTGCACCAATTCCATGGTTTTTGCATGCATTATCTCAGTGAAAGTTCTTGCTGAACCTTGTCTTGCTTCTTTGGAAGTGTGCTTATGTATTAGTAAGCGTTAGTTCATTTTTTTCAATTTTTCCTCATGTTTACGTGTTTTATATAACTCTGTTACATGTTATGCTTAGATACCTTCTCATTGTGCCAAAGACCTTTAGAAGATTGGTGACATTTCCTCCAAAGCCGTCAAATGGATCCATGAGATAAAGCGGATCCATGAGATAAAGCTAGAATATTAGGTTAGTGAACTCTTAGGAGGCAATCAATTTAGGCACCTTCCATCAACACCTTGCAAAGGCACTCAACTCATGGATTTTAGATGCACATGAACTCTCCAAACTTGAAATGGCTTAGCTCATATGTCACAAGATGGTGAGCTGGTTTATGGAGTGATGCACTAAAGCCATGGCAGACCAATCCTACCTCACTGCTTCAGCCACAAAATGCATTCAAGTTGCAATCAATCAAAGTTATAAAGGTACCAAGTCATCGAGGCATTAACCACTAAGTTTTGAATGCTTATCTAAACTTTCAAGTAAGGTTTTCAATCTTGGAACATGGACCTGTACTTGCCTGTCTTGGGCAACATTTCAGTATTGCATGTGCCTATGCTTCTACTATTATTTATTTTACATGATAGACTCTATGTGTTTTTGCTAACAAGTGCTTTGTGGTGGAGTCATATTGCAACTTGTACAAGTAAATTACCCACCTGATACCTCACATAAGTAGATGGGAAGATGATGAGCTTGACATTGAGAAAAACATAAAAAAAACATACATGCATCTTTGCCTTCTACCAAAGACTTGTCATCTTGCTGGTCACCCTAAGACAAAATGCCATTGTCAAAAAGAGAAAGGTGGTGAGATTAGACAAGTGCATTGCAAAAGATGTTGTGGCCTTGGTCATTATCTTAGCACTTTTAAAGGGCCATTCTAATCAAAGGGTGATTTTTCTATGCTTGCACCTTGGAACATAACTCTTTGCTGAAGTATATCATTTTGCTAAACACACTATATATCATCTAAAGTTACATAGGAACATCTGTAATCTTTGGGTACTTACCAAGGAATGTACGGATAATAATCTGGAAAAGATCACTTTGCAATTGTTGAAGCTCAAATCCTTTACTCTATATTCTATATACTTGCCATCAGATACTGTTCATTGAGGAGAGTGAACTATAAATGTATGTTGCTTGCGCTAGAATAAAGTGGTTGAAGCTTTGATACTCCAATATATGTTTTTAGCTCTATTGGAATATGATGGAAAAGGTATGGCACATGTAGCTCGGGCACTTGGATAAATCCTTGCAGAGCAGGTACTACAAGATCATCTTCGGGGTTCTGGAGGCACCCAACGTTCCCAGTCCTACCAAGCATGTGATCAATATGTATTCTTCATGCAGTATATAATTTAGTCATATTTAGTTGCCTGGGAGCTATAGCAAATGTCAGAGAACGTACCCCAATCACAAACACAAGAATCCATATCTGCATTGTACACGGAATGTATGCCTGATTGAATGTCAAATTATGAACCCCCCAGCATTAAATATATGATGTTTGCCACAAGTGTGTTGACAAGCTATAATGAATTGTTTATTTTTGTTAATTGTATATACCCATGCAATTTTTTTACATTACTGTAGTAGGATAGACCTAGAAGAACAGCTGTAGAAAACAGCACAATTGCAACCAAGGGAAAGACCCTTGGAGACCACTTGGATATATGTACCTTATCATGATTGATACTACAAACATCTGATTTACAAATCTGTACCACTTGCAAAACTATTTGACAAACTAAATATTTGAGCACTGGTAGGAAAATTTAGTGATAAGGTTGGTTCCAATCAGTCCCTTAGCATCAAAGTGTTTGATAACCACAAGATCATCTGTTGTCAAATGCTCAATAGACATAGAGTTTTGAGATAAATTGTTGGAAGACTATATGGCAAAACAAACTTGGAAGTTTCTGCAAAGTTTGGCTTTGCTGAAGATGGAGATCTTATGGGCTTGGAACTTGACTTAAACATTATGGTGTTTCTTTACTCTGCCTGCACATGTGGATACAATCTTGCAACTGTTGCAACCTAGAAACAATTGTACTCTCCAGATTCCCGGTGAGCAATGGTTGCTGGTGAATTGATTTGGCATGCTCTTCTGAAGTATCTTCTTTTGCTTGTTCTATCGTTTTGTAACAAAAGTCAAATGTTTATTAACGTTGAAGGAGCTTGAAGAATACATAGGGACACCAAAGATTTTGTGATCAAATTACTCTGGCAGATGCTTTCTCTTCTCATCTGATCAGCCACTCCTACTGAAGGAGCTTGAAGAATACATAGGGATACCAAAGATTTTGTGATCAAATTATTCTGGCAGATGCTTGCTCTTCTCATTTGATCAGCCACTCCTACTGGTGTATATAATAGTACCAAGTATGATGCTCTCATTACACTATGAGAATATTCTTCAAAAACTAATGTGATGTGAAAGAGGAAAATCCACTATAAAGCAGTTCTTTCCAAGTCATCAAGATGGAATAGTGTAATGGGAGCTATTGATTATCTAGCTGAATTATTCTCTCTACCCAGATTCATTCAGAATATAAAAAGAAACATGTTCTGGTCAACTCTCACCTCTCTCTTTGTAAAGCCTTAGAACTTGATTGAAGCAAGCGTTTGTCTATCCAACAAAGTTCTTCCGGAGCAAAAACGTGAAAACTAATCACAATCATCAAGGACTGAGATGAAAACAGAGATTGGAATCATGCAATGATTTTGATGAAGCTACTTAATTCTATCAATCATTGTACATTGCGCATTTCATTAACAAAACCAGAAATCACTGGTCTTCCTTATATAAATTCACCCCTCTATCTTTTGTACCTGTGTAAGACTTGACGAATACAAGCATTGTCTGTCAAACAAAGTTCCACCGTAGCTATACATGATAACCAACCCAGATAAATATGAGATTTGGTACAATATGAGTAATAATCAATCAAGATTTAGAGTGTCAGGCACCTGCTGCAAGTGGTAGGTTTACTGGTGCCTTCTCATGTCCCCAGGGATGGTAGATGTAAAAAAAACAGTTTAAGGCACCAAAGTCATAGTTTGAGGCATTGTCTGTTGTCTGTTTGAGCTTGTATCTAATTCAGTAAAGGAGAAGCTCCATAGAGATGAGCCTGGGCGACCACGCAGCCTTCTTGGTCTCTCACTGAAAGGTACCAAGTTCGTACCACCTGTAAAATCCCACAGCACGGCATGGCCTGCAGTCCCCACGCCCAACCCACCGAATCAGAACCAATGCTCGGTCAATTCCAAGGTTACTTTTGTAAATATCAAATTGTTTGGGGTACATTTATAATATATGCATTTGTTAGGGGCAATTTTGACCATTCCCCTAGAAAAAGAAACCTCCAAGAAGTTCACAGTAATTTCATATTAAAAGTTCACCTTGTCTAATAAATTTATAACATAGAACAATAAATTTGATATATATATATATAATTATTTAAAGCGCATGTTATAAATTTTAACAAAGTTTAGGAATGAATGTTTATCCTATATGACAAATAAGTTTGCGATCGGAAAGCTAGAAATATATACAAAATACTAATAAATACATAACTAATCAAAGTCCTTTAATAAAAACATAAAGACTTTGGGTTGAAACCTGGACAGCACATACTATCCCATTATACATGCAAATTAACCAGGAATAAGAAACAAAGAATAGTACTTTTAGAATGTATGGTATATGTTAGGTATGTGGTATATTTTAGGAAGCATTGCAAATGTAGTGAATGGCGTAAACCTTTAACATGTGGTCTATGAATAAAGTGTGGACCTTGTGATTCTGCTCATTTTGAGGGAAAGAGGGGAGTACTTTTTGGTAGACAAAATAAAAAATTATAGATTATACAGTAAAATAAGCAAAAAAACACTCCATATCGGACTTTTTGCGGCCTTACGTACTTTTTCACTCCAGTACATGGAAAAGCCAAAGAAATTGTCCTTCACCTATCATGTAATTCATACATGGTAATAAAATATGAAAGCACGAAAAGAGTGGAAAAAAATCAGATGAATATATGATCTCTTCCTTATATAGTTTGCCTCTTGGATTACTCCAATTTGCCAATTTTTAATCTATGGTCTTGAATCGCAAAAGAATTTGATGGTTAACATCAGTTTCAATTAAAATTAATTGGACAATTCATATAAATATAAGTAGAAGATGTATAAGGATCTTTTAAATAAAGTACAAGATCGTCTTATTTATCTTTTACATGCTATTTTACATTTAGTGAGATTTGCCAATTTAGGATATCTTTGCGAAATTTTTCAAAGATGCAAGTGGAGTTGCAATACCTTGCAAGAAGTAGAGCTGAGCTTTTGTAGACATATCACAGGAAACTTCTCAGTCGTCTTGCAAGTTTCTTCGATTGACTACCATCCTCGTCAAGCCTCATCCATCTTCGTTCCATTTTGAATCAATACAAAGGAGATCCTTCATGGAGCTCATACACCTCCATCTAAGCAGTTTGGATCAACCTGTAACGTAGCTATGTAGGCAGTCAAAGCTTAACCTCTTGGAACAGATCATTAACATGTGTACTTGGATACCGAAGAAGGTCTTCACAATCAATGCCTTATGTAGGACTCTAATTGGCAACGTGTTCCGGGCTTCAAACTTACCAGAAACAGCCTTCAACCTCTTCCGACGTTATACAAGTAGTGATGAAAGAATCATTCATGAGATAAAACATGCTGCAATAGGTCTCCGTCAACTTACATTGACATTTTTCATATTTCGTATGACTGCTAATGTTAAGATGCTTTCAAGTTCACCGGGATTCTCCAGCTAACCTCGGAGTGATTTATTTGTCTGCGCATATTCAGTTTCGCATCTTGTGTTAGATTCGGTGAGCAGATTGGATCCTAGGCATAACTGGTCATTTGGACTTCCATAACTGCAGGAGTATGTAACCACAATAACTTCGCCGGCATGCTCAAGGATTGACATGGAGATTGAACTTGCATGCACAGTTCGCTCTCCACTCCTCTATTGTCATGTTAAGATATCAGACTTCAAAAACTTGAATTACCTTTGCAACTTCAACTGATCCATATTTGGATCTTGTTGATCTACATAGATCGGGTATTCCATCGACATCTTTGATTTCTTGCAGCGATAGATTGTGCTTTAGAAAGTCAGACCATGTGCAGTTAAGATTCACCAAGCGCCTGGTGAAATACGAGCCGTAGTAATCATAAGACGGCAATCTATGGGACATTCTTAGCAAGAACTAAATCTCAGAAAATTAAACTTTTCGCCTACTGGGAGCGATATTAACTAACCTGTGGCCGGACGTCTACCAACACCACGTTTCTCTCATTTTTAAGCAGATCCAAGGCTTGTGCTGGAAGTAGATCGCCTAAGTATCCTCCATATCGGCTTTGGAAGTAGCTGACACTGCCGCGAGCCAGAAGAAATAATTCAAGGTACCACCTTGAACAAGGTCGGTAAACCAGATTTATTCCATAATATATGGTATTCAAAATGGTGCTTGTGTTTGTGGGCATGTGGAGACTCCCCCGAACTCGAAAACTGAAACTAAATGAGCCTCCAGAGCACCAATGAGAGGAAGAGAATCTAGTAAGAAGTATAGAGTGTGAAATTGAAGGGTCATCACGCTACGAGAACTTCAATTCAGTAGTAAGCATACCTGAAAGAGACAACACTGCTCAGAACCAAGACTACAGGGACGTCAGGGTTCTGTGGGTGATGCCCACAGATTTTCCGGTGTTTATAACGACGGAATATACCTGCACAGCGAAGATCATGCACAGTTGGGACAGCTGCCGACTGTTGCCTTCAATCATTACAAGAAATGAAGTGCGAATAAATAACTGCGCCAATAGAGCCTGTGCGCAGGTTGTCTTATAGGCCTTACGCAAATGAACTGAACTCTGAATCCAACCAAAGATACTAAAGAAGTGACAAAACTCAAAGTATGTAAAAGTACCCATTTTCTTTAACATGAAGGAACCTCTGTAATATAACCAGAGGAAGATAATCAACGGTGAGTGGCCTAAAGGCCATGGCACCTATTATCCCCAAAACTGAGCTGAAGAATAGTATTAGCATGGCCAGCACCACGGTGACGATTACATAGAATGTCTCCAACCCATGGCAAAATAAGCTGAACTATAATGCTCTCTTTGTCCTTGGGAAACGCAGTGTATACCCCACTGTCAGAAACTGGCTTGTTGGATACCTTTGAGCCACCTTGAGTTCAAGGAACTGAAATACTGGTTGTGTGTAAACCTACAATCAATAAAAAAAAAAAAAAACGTAATCAAGCTCGAAGTCAAAAATATTAATATCCTCAAATAATCAGCAAAGTGGAAAGTAAAATGAGCACGGTGTGCTTAAGCCATTAGTGGAGGGACGTAGGTATATGTTTTTTTTTTTCGTAGCCTTTTCCGCAGGTAAAGTTAGAAATCATAAAGTAGAATAGCGCAAGTTTGAAATCAAAATTCAAATCGAATTCATTACTGGTATACTCCAACTAGGTGAAGAACGATATATGTATTGGCGACATCAACCAAACAATGTGGATCATCAAAACCTGTCAATCAATTCCCTGGAGCTCCGTCACCACAAGCAAAATATCCAGTAATTGCCATTGACATGTAAAAAATTGTAGTCATAAGTATTCCACATGAAGTAGCTCTATTCATTTTTTATTCTCTCCAGGGCCTCGAAGTGTATCCTATAATACAACAAGAAATTTGAATCAGAATTTTGCAAAACATGAAAATCCAGAAAACACAAAAGATAAAATGCTACTATCCAAACTATATTAAGACACACCTCAATTTCGATTAGAATCATCGAAAACAAATATGCAAAACCTATACTCCCTAGAGCTTGGAAAATGTACAAAACTTTTTGAACTTCGGTTACATGTACTCCAATCTTGCTACCCGTCAAACTTCCATAAGGATGTTCACCTTCTGAAACATAACATAATATACATGTCAAACCAAAAATCTATTTTATGTTGTCTATAATTGAAAATTTCCTTGAAAAATCTTTATTAAAAAACTTGATTTTATAACTGACATTTAACTTGAGAACTACTTTGTAAAAGTTACCTGCGAAAACCGAGATCCTAAGTGCAAGTCCAATCGAAGCATAAGCGAATGACATAATCGGAGGTAAATATGATAGCCATCATAGAGCACCAAGATTTGGAATTTGAGAGAGAACAACATGAACTAAACCAAAACCTCCAGTGTAAGCCGTTGTAGAAACCAAACATGATGCACCATGCCGATAATGATAATTTGATTTTTGATTCGCAACTTCACACGTTTCAGTGGCGATAGTATAACCAATAGAGGTCCCAACTAGATTGCTGTATTGTATTATCCCACAATTGGTATGAGATAACGCCGATAAGTTCAGTTTGATCAATCCATGTAAATATAATTCCTTCTGTCAGTGACAGGATCAGGATATCAATAACAAATCAGCCAACAGTTTTGAACTGTACCAAGTATACAAAGCAAAAGCGAAGAGAGCGATGGATCACTCAACCCATCCCATCTGGGTAAACTCCATGTTAATGATAGCACTCCAAACTTAATAATTGCCTTGATAATATGTGTTGTTGCTGTCTGTGTGTTTCCTGGGGTAGAAGGTCCATAAGGTAAATTGTCAGCTTGAGACCAGTTGACATTTGTAGGGATGCTCGCAAAAAGAAGTTCAATGGTTTTATCCGTGGAATAGAGTCTACAATTGACAGCAATTAAATGTTCGAGAAAGAGCAGATCAGAGTGTTTTCCTGTATGCAAAACAATTCACAACTGTCAGCTAGCTCCTTAAGTTGCTCGGAAAAAGCCGTTCCTAATCCAGAGCTTTCATTCATCAAAACAGTTCAAAGTTGACGGTTCTTGACACCTATTCTCAAGCTTATGGACCTTCCATCCCGGGAAATACATGGACAACAACTACGCATATTATCACGGCAGTTATTGGGTCTGGAGTACTAAATCCAAACGATCGTTGAAAGGTTCTTGCCAATCCCGAGAGTTATACGAAATGGACCCTGTCCTCATGGTGAAAAGAAAAATTGAAAATCATGAATGGATGACTCTTGGAAGCCACAATGAGGTTTCCGTTTCTCTCTGCATCACAATGCACATAGAAATATTTGTCATTGACAGAAATAACGAATAGACTAAAACGGACATCTATCAAACATACCACCTGTTGAGAGTTTAAGTTTTCCAACTCACATATGTTGAAATAAGACGGAGAATCATCCGTCAGTATTTGATTTCCATTCCAATACATTCATACAAGCACGTTAAAGGTATCGACATATGTGGAGTAAGAAAGTGCCTAAACACAGTTCCTCGCGGAGTAGTACCCAAGTAAGCAGACAGAACAGGACATGCTTCTACATTGTGAACTTGAACTCGGCTCGTGTATATCTATTTAGGCATGCTCCATGTCAACATGACTCCTTCAGCAAAAGCACGGAATAGCTAGATTTTGGTAGATGTTTGAGCGCCAAAACTGGCTAAAGTACATGGATACCCCTCGTCCGATCCTCTGTCGTGCTCATCATTTGATTCTACAGAGCAACCTCGGTTACTTCTCGTAAGGGTCGGTCACGAAAAGAAGAAGATGGTGATTGCTAAAATGAGAGCAAAATGTATGACATCTAGGTATTGAGAATGATCGTGGCATGGTACATACCACTGGAAAACGAAATAAGTTACGGGGTTGAAGATCTGAACTACACAAATAGCATAATATATATATATATATATATATATATATATATATATATATATATATATATATATATATGATTCTTATAATCACATAAAAGTACAGAGTCTTGTTCTGAAGAAAATAAAATTAGAATGACATATATCACGTTCATACTGTCTTCGGATGTGAAGTGTGGTACGGAGATGAGTAAGTAAGTACCTGCAGTTGGTTTTATGTATGACTTCCATGGAGCTTTTCCTGTGAAATTTCCCCAATGTAATTATTGAGGAGGATTCTCGAAGCTTGATTGGTCGAAGGAGCAAATATCGATTGATATTCACCGGTGTTGGATGTCCAGCATCTTCACACACCCTTTGGATTTGCGAAGTCACCAGATACCTGATGGACACCGCCGGTACATAAAAGTCACGAAATACTCCTTGGCTCCATATATCGTGGAGGATGATTAACACTTTCTAATCATAGTGTGAACTTGAAAGACTTGCACTCAGATGATCCCTGTTATGCACACGATGGCTCTTGCCATCTTTTCGAATCTCTGCCGGATCTCCATCACGAAACAAATGCCTGTACTTGCTCTTCAAACTGTGTTGTGACCGTCGTCTCGACCTGATGAGTCCTTGAATGAGTTCATCGAGTCTCTTCGCGATCTCACTTTCGGATTCCCTCAACTTTCCATCACGATCATCTTTGAGAGAGCAATCCCAGCAGCAAATAACAAAGACACAGGTCAATTGGTCAAGAGGATTATTGTAAGGATTATAGAGGTGAATATTGCCAGCTTGTTGTATCGATTGCAATTACATTGGACTGGCAAGATCAGTATAGTGTTGTGCTAAATACTTAGCCATACTGCTTTTTCCTTGTACCCGGTCCTCCATGTAAGTTTACCACAAGACTGTTGCAATTGGCTGACCCCATTGTAGCAGTCAAAAGTACAAAAAGCTTCTCCAACAGTCATACTTAGGGTACTGTAAAAGGGCAGCTGGTAAGGATGTCCATGTGATTCTTCATCGCAACCGTTGACAATGTCTACTGAGCCCCGAAAGCTGCTTGAACTGCGGGACATTAACTTGTTCACCTATTGTTGTATACAATCATTGATGAATTTCATCAAAGCTCGGTAACCTCGTTCACCGTTTGGCGATTGGCCCCCGGAATCAAAATAGCAACTCTGTGCTCCAGTCCTGGTAGTAGCCTCTCCAACAAATATGTCAACCAAACTTTCCTGTGAAATTAACGAGTCCTCCAACATCAACGAAAACTTCTTTTCTTTTACTTTGAGTATGTTAATCAGCATTTGAGAAAATAGAATCCACTTACTGTGGTGGTCAATTGCAATCGATACAACAAGCTGGCAATATTCACCTGTATAATCCTTAACAATATTTACAAGTACTTTATTTTATCATTGACAAGTAGATGTTGAAAACTTAATAGCTCGCTTCCTAGAACCGAAAGTAGTACACAGCGTACACTAGCTAACTCGAGAATCAAGTCCTCTACATACCATGGCACCGACAGCAAAGCTTTTCCAGTTGTAATTTGGTCGTAATTGGTTGAATTCCTCGTCAAGTCTCGCCACAGTTGTAGTTTGTTCTTGCAAGTGATCTGTTGAAGCACCGACCTCAACTGAATGGGAGTGAAATTTTTGATGAATTTGGCCAAGAATGACATCCAGGAAGGACTAATGGGTAGTCTACTAGAGCTGTAATGAGTTAGATTTACCACATTCTTCGCTGGTGATTTGGATCCAAGGTGCGGAGTACTAAAGTAAACTACACCTCTTAAATTCTGCAGAAAGCATTCAAGAGATATTCAAGCATTCAGGCCTCCCTATCTGCTGAGATGCCTCGACAGATTATTGTTTAATAACAAGTCCACCTAGACAGTGCCCTACTAGTATCACAGGGTAGACTGCTCCTACTCCAGCGAAAGTAGTCAAATTCAGAAGTATATTCTTACCCAAGAGCCGAACATCCATTCTACTTCCATGACATGCTTGCACTAGGTGACCATTATATAGCAGAGTAAATTCTAGACCATGGAAAGTCCTTGGACAGCCGTATGGGTGTCCAAGGAACCGTCTCTAGACACCCAGGATGAAATCTGGAAGTCTTGTTGACTTGACTCAAACATGAGTCCGTGGGAACAGAGTATTTCCGCGTGAATGTTGCACCGGCCGGTTCATGTAGAAGGCAAACGTGTCGCTGAGCTGCATGCACGTAACGGTATTTCAGCCGCAGATTTGTTTAATCCACTTAAACCTGTAAATGCAAATAAGGTACTAATCACACGGACATGTTCACATCGTTCTATGAGATTCAGTAATCTGGAAACTCAAAGCTTCATAAGTTCCTAATCCGTTTCAGGAAGTTGATAGTAAATGGCTTTCACAAGAACAGCATATTGATCTACGATTACATATTCAAGCTCTAAATCAGCGGAATCAGAAGTCAGGTTTGTAGCAGAAATTGTGAAGTGTAGAATTGAGATTTTCCATTGTGTTTCCTGCAAGTTGGAATAAATAAACATAGTAAATTATTTTGTACCTGACTACCATAAGTAAAAGCGAGATCCAACATTCATCATTCGAATCCGGGAAAATTGTAGGATACTTAAAATTTTGGAAGTCTATGATCATTTGAGATTCCTGAAAATAACAATAAATGCCAATATTCGATAATTCAATTTAGATTTAGACTTATTTATAGCCGATCGGTTGTGTAAATACATATTAAAAAGATATATTTGACAACCCGACATAAATTATTTAAATTTACAAAATTCCATACTCTGGCCGTAACCATGTTGGCTACCCTTCTCCTCTTGCGACTTGATGCAATGCCTATTCCTCTTACGACCTCATTCAACGCGCAAACAAATCTTGTGATACAAATTGGATGTAGCTAGAGCGTTTAGTGCTAAATTACTTCTAGCCTACCAAGCGATGTGTTTCTTTAGACGGGAAAAGAAATCACCTTTTTTTCTGGCAGATCCGGGGTACTTTCTGGTATTTGAGAGCTGCAACTTGCCTCAGACATTACAACTGATGCGCAAATGCTGGATCAAACCCAGGATATCGGCCTCAGATCTGTCTATGATACTCCATGCAGTCTTCACACAGGAACATTGAATTGAATGATGCATCATCTTGGATAAATTTTGAAGACGAGACATATTAGATTTTCTTTGTAACAATCGCAAATCTCCAAGGTTCTTGACGCTTATCTAAAGCGTGGTATGTATGTTGAAACTATGAATAACTCAGGAAATCAAATATAAGGACATTGGTTTTGCATTCAGTTCAATCCTGCATGTGGTTCATGTGTATCATCACCTAAATTGACTTCAGCTTCCGGATCTGTAAAAGCCCTTTGGAATTTTGGACACAAGCACTTGAACTTAGTTTAGGGTCCATGAACGCTTGTAAATGTTGAGTAAAACAGACAAGAACTTTCTAAAACATACAGATCGGTGGAAAGTGCATGCATTCATCCCATTCCAGGATAGAAAAACGAAAGGTTGAACGTAAACTAAAAAACGTATTGAAGAGCACCTAAATACATGGATGAGAAACAGTCCTTGAGGACCGATCTGCGTGATTACCACATATTCTCCAATGACCCAGAATATTTGATACTTCATCCTCCACACATCATAACATTGCAATCCGTTGAGAAGTGCCTCCAAGATCCTCTAATTTGTGCAGAAACTACAAGCGCGAGGCCTCCTCTGAGGAAGCATCTCCCTTGACACCACCACCACCTCAAAAAGGTTGATCCTCCTTGCCTCGAAACTTCGAAACGTCTTCCTCGTGGAACTCAAGATTACAATTCCGCGCCTTCTTCAACAACTTCTTCATGCACACTTGCACTGTAGAGGTACAGTATTGCAATGTCAAGATTACAATTCCGCGCCTTCTTCAATAACAACTTCTTCATACAAACTTGCACTGTAGAGGTTAAAGTACTGCAATGTTTCTAACAAGAATCCTCTCTTGCCGATTAGAGTACAGGCATTGTTGACTGCCACATGGCGGACGTGAAATGATGTACAGTATAGTGTATCCGTTTTCCTACCGAACACGTGGCCTGTCTTCCGGATGTACGTACTACCGTAAGAAAAGAAATGGTGAATAGCATGAGTGTAGGATAAATCAAGCAGTACTTGATTAAAGATTTACTTCCACGTCGAGAGGAAAGTTGGTTTTGATAATTTAATTGATTTTGTAAAGAAAATAAATTTTGTAGGAAAAGGAAAAGAAGGAAAAAGATAAATTTTGTAGTCCAAAGTACCTTAAGATATACTAGCATATTGTGGCAGGAGCCAATTATCTATTCGAGATCTTTCAACACAAAATGAGATAAACTGGGAGGGAGGAAGGTAAACTGCTCCATTACAAAAACCTTGTTAAGATGATGGTGTATCTAAAACATGTGGACAAATTGGACACCGGAATTTCTAGGACGTGATATATTCAATATTGAGATATTGTTATTTTAAAGATTATAATCATGTGATAAGAGGAAATAGAATCATCGTAAGATTGTGAAATGTGACGTAAACTATAACCTGTGGTTTTAACCATCCATCTAGGAGAAGTGATTTTCACAAAGTTAGCAGACGGATAGAACTCCGTCTCGTCACGTCGACCAGTTCTGAGCTTGTGGCTCTTCTCTATAATTGATCACTTGTTTACTCAAGTTTGTTGGCATTCCTCACTTAGTCTCTACAGGACCTCTTCCATGACCAAAATTTGTATTGCAAAAAACCACAAGAACGCATCGTCTTGGAAGCAAGTAACGAATTTATTATACGACCTTTCTGAAGAATGTATATTGATAAGTTTCCTTTTCTTTTATTACACAAGTAAGAGGTCTATCAATGTTACCATTGTGAGAGATAGCCTTGCGACATGCGACTCCATGGGATGGAAATAACAAATCCACTGTTTTCTGATCTTGTCCATCCATTGGAATGTATTGTCAAAGCAATTTTTGTAAACGCAGACTATTTCTTCGGTATTTCATCTTGAAGTTCTAAAACAAGAGATTTAATAAATTGAAGGATACTGATCTGGATATTCATCTTATGCAATTTCCATTCTCGTATACGAGCTCGAGAGAAACAATCTATAAAATGGATCTTGTCATTCTGATGTGAATTCCAACTTGAATACTTAAATTTTATTGTTTGACAATGATAAACCGGTTCGGTGGTGTTCCAAAGAACGGGCTAATCCAAGTGTGGATGTTCTAGGAAATATGGACAAGCTCTTTACGTTATTTTTTCTGAACATTGCACATGACGAAAGCTAAAACCAACTTTCGTCATCCATGAGAATAAGAGAAATCATATGTAGTATGATAATCTATTTATACAATTGGGTACATTGGAAAATAGATCTTTAATCTCTATACCAAACGAGCTTCCAAGGGGAGATATTTATTAAAGAGACCCACAAGCCCCAAGCAGTAGAGGTTGTTGCTTAAATGGAATGCGACTTGAGATTCAAATATTTGCAAAAGTCTACCAAAAAGACTCATCAAATCAAAGTTTTTACTTTGCCACTACTTTAATTCTTTAAAAAAAATTATGAAGCTTTATATGGATTATAATTATTTCTACATAATTTTATTTTATTTTCAAAATTAAATACTATAGATGTCTAACTCATACAAGGAGCCAAATAAAAATAATAAAATGCTATAACAAAAAAAATTAGCTATAGACTTTATATGCTCTATAAACAAACAACTGCTTATACTCATAAGCCAAACACATTGTAGCAAATAGGATCTACGTTTCACTTGCTCTCTTTATCAGTTATAGCCAATAGCTCAGAAGGCTGACCATAGCTCCACGAAGCAAACTCAAGGGATAACCCTCCTTGGAGACACCAAGGAGCCAAGCCTTAATTGCAGATCCAACCACACATTCAATTTACTTCGTATTCAAATTGTAAATTCAATGGTGCAAATAAAAACCCTAATAGGATGAATAGACCACCATTAAGTAGTAAAATTAGTGGTTATTGATATAATCGTAAGTACAAAGATGATTACTCAAACATCCTAGCAAACTAGCTTAAATACTACAAATTTCATGATAGCTATTGTGCATTTATTATTGCTATGCAACATATTTCATTGTTAATATTATATATTATAGAAGCATAATTCATAAAAAAAGTTATATGGAAACTCTAAAGTATCACAATCCCTCACTCCAAATAATCATCTATTCCAAGAATTTGATAGTGCACAATGGTAGCTAAAGATCAGAGGTTTGGTACTAACATACCCCATCCTTAGTTTACTATTTATCATTTATATCATACAAGGAATTAACTAGATTACTATTTATCACTTATCTCATATAAGGAATGAACTAGCTAAAGTCTCAAGTACACGGAGTATACACAGGAACCACATGAGGGGAGATTCAAACATACCATATGCAATCCTTTTGAACAGATATCACATGTTATATAATAACAATGCTATTATAGCCACCGAAGCTATCTTGAATGCTAAAGAATGTTACCATTGGTTGATTTGAGGTGGATTATGCAAAGCAAGGATGATTTGATATCAAGAACCACATAGTTTGCCTTAAGTGCTAAAGAGCATTACTTTTTGTCCTTTGGGGGTGAACTATAACAAAGCAAGGATGATTTGATGATCAATGTTTGTGGACTTTGACACTACATATGTTAGTTGGAATTCAACAACAGAACCACCATGTTGTTCTTAGTAAAACATTGTATTGGTCCTACTTTTTCTTTTTTCCTCTATTCTACAAGTAAAAGAAATAATTTCTCAAAGGATAATAAATAGATTTATAGAATCTTTTCATAGAAGCAAACCATTACAGCTTTCATATAGAAAATCATAAAACCAATCACCCTTCATAAGAACATTATAATAATGCATATCTATGTGTGATATGTTTGCAACATCTTCAGATAGTCAAATGTATTCTAATAATTCTTTAAGGATTCTTGGATTCTTTGTTGCTTAATCCATTGAGAATTGATTATAAGGTATAGAACAATAGTTAGATATCTATTAATGGCTTGTTCATTGTGTAGCTCATAAAGCTTGACAGAAACCTCAAAATTTCTAAAAAGATGACAAAGAGTGTTAAAGTTGAAGAATACATTTATCTACTTGGTAAAATTTCTTCCTGATGAATGCTTGCACATAAGATTTTACATAACTTGTAATTGTAACTATAAGAATTAAGCATTTTTCTGTTTATAAACCAGGTTAAGTTGTTATTTTTTTATTAAGGTTGGTATAGTTTACGTAAAAACTGTAGTGGATGAGCAAGTCATTGAGAACAACCATGTGATATGTTTAAAAGTCACAAGCATTGAGTACGATATGGAGTTTAACAAAGAGGACACAAAATTTCAGAGTTTTTCTACCTTGTTATTGAGACTATAATGAATGATTCTTTTGATTCAAGAAGCCATAAAATATTGGATGCTAAAAAAATGTATTTTATACACATTTTTTGAGCATCCAATAATATTTATGGCTTATTGAATAGTAAATCAGTATAATTTTATGTATATGTGAGGTAGCACACTATGTGTCTCCTTACAAAGGTTTTTTTTCTTGTAATTAGTCAAGTACCCAAATTAGAATAACATTAGTAATTAGGAATTAGGGCTTGTATCCCAATCATCCAGAAAAATACACTGAACATGCAATCAGAAGATATCATAAGAGTGAGGTAACCTCATCTTACAAAAGAGATGATGTTCTTGAGACCACAATAAAAATGATTGTTTTGAGACCATGATAATAATGATGGCTCCAATACCACAACAACACAACCGCCATCACAATCATGGATATGGGATGCCATGTAAGCATTTTTTTCAGTCTTTGGCAATCTGACTTCCTTGAGCAATTGCTGCCACGTAAGAGAAACAACCGGTTTTGGTCACCATCAGTCCTTGTGGCGCTTCATACATGCTGGAACAACAATGTTTTGATGGCTGATGAAAATCAGCAATGGACCAATTATTGGGATCTCTGTAGGTCTCCCAACTAGATTCCAGTTTACTAACCATCAATGGGAGGTCCAAGCATCATGTGGAGGAGGTGAAGAAGAAGCACAAGGAGAAGTTGAGTGATAGGAATGAGGAGGTGACATCTCTCAAACAAGAACTAAAGGTCCTCCAGCTCCAAAGTGCCAAGGACAAGCAAGCCCTTAACACAGATGTTGAAACGGTCTGAATGAGCATTTAGGAACTGATCATGATTGTCAATAGCCATGAGGATTGTGAGCGGATTCTCTATGTGCAGGTCAAGCAAGAGGTGGATATGGAGTTGCAATCTAACCAGGATGCTTTAGATGTAGAGAGGACATGGGTAATCAAAATAGTGGAGGATATTGTGAACCAATTGAAGAATCAAGAAGGAGTGGCTCATTGACTGAGGTTCATCATGCAAAGCTCCAGGAGTTGAAGTCATGGATACATGCAAAGAAGTACTCAACCAAAAAATTGGCCAAACTAGATGAGAAGCTATGGAAACATATTGATAACAAATTCAAGAAGGTCTTAACCAAGGTCAGCCAAGAGCTGGACAAGTATAGCGAGCATGTTGATGAACTGATCCAAAGATGCAGGGGAGAGATGCATCAGGGAAGTAGATTTGGCTGCATTAATACAAGTGCACAAATGTAAAATAAGTTACATCCTTAGGGTAAGATTGTTATACCATGACCATCGGAGTTGTTTGACCATCAAAGTCATTATGTCATTGGAGTCAGACCTCATTGTGGTAGGGGATCATTGTAGTCAAGCATCATTGTGATG
The DNA here is from genome assembly GCA_948567375.1 of Lunularia cruciata. NCBI lineage: Eukaryota > Viridiplantae > Streptophyta > Marchantiopsida > Lunulariales > Lunulariaceae > Lunularia > Lunularia cruciata. The sequence goes on from OX419759.1 coordinate 22,616,303, forward strand.
GCCTGCCATTGGGGACAAGATGTTGGCAGGGGAGGCACAAATCCAGTGCAACACCATATATATAATCTAAGAGATGAAAATGGTCATATACAGTAGGACAATTTTGCAAAGATTCTCCAGTCATTCCAACTTTCACCAAATGTCTTCCATCTTGGTATTTGTTGCAGGAACATTGGTAGCTATGGGAGTGGTAAGCTTCCATAGACCTAGAAGAGTTACAAGAGTAATTGCAGGTATTAGTACATGCATGTAATTGTATATGGGCATAGGCTATGATACTACATATTGAGCTGGCACAATTTTAGGAGCTCCTTCATAGAAGTAACTTGAGTGCTGGAAGCCTTGAGTAGTAGCATAGGGATTGTGCATTACATTCCATTTGAATCCTAGTATTATAGAGTAGGGGTTTGGTAAGGCCATGCCCTATTTTTTAGTTTAAGCCCAACATTCTACTTCCTTGAATGCTTGAGCTAGAGTAGTTGCTTTGTTGTAGATGAGAAATTTTTGGATATCCTAAAAAAATGCATCCTTAAACTAGTTGAGAGTCATAGTATCATTTGGAGCTGATGTAATCATTGACTGACATGTATTGAAATTGTTAAATGAATGCTTGCATGGTTTCATTTTGTCCCTTGCAGAGTCTCTTTATCTTGTCCTTGAGTTGTTCTTGCTACCTTGGCAACATATGTTCTTGTCCTTCTGTTTGTATTAATGCATAACTTGGTATCATGGCAAAGGCTAAGCCACTAAAGCAATGTTCTGCAATGCCAATGAAACATTGGTCAATTTTTCATGCCATGGCAATGTAGTCCATAATACTTTGTGCCATACAAATATTTTTGAACATCCTGAGGAACTATTCAAAGTCTTATTGCCATGTGAACACTATTTTTACAATTGTATACAATTGTTTGCTCCTCTTGAGGTTGATGCCGTTGCAGTGGTAGTTACAAGGGCAAAAAGGGCCAAATTAGGTGGTGCTTGCACAACTAGAGAGTGTGGTGTCAAAGTAGATGGATTTTCTTGGGCAGAAGTGCTTGCCATGAACAAAAGAAGTGCCCAACTCTAAAGATTTGAAATTGTGCTTGTAAATGTTGGAGTTAATGCTTCCCTCAGATTGGAATTAGTAAGTATGACAACCTAATGTCAACATACTAGTAGTATAATAAGTAAGAACAGGTTGTTCCTACAAGGATACGGTTTGGAAGTGGCTAGTCATGAAGGAATCAATGTCACTTTGTCACATGTTGTCTATCTTTATCTTCTTGGGTGGGACAATTTCCAAAAGAGTGTATTGCACCCTATGGTGGCACAATACAAGAAAGAGAACCACACATGCAAATCAAATTCACAAAAAATATCTTGGCTCTTGAAGCTGATGGTTCAGTCTATATTGAAGGTCATTGGCCCCTAAGGTCTATACCTTTGCAATCACCTATATTGTGCATACTATAGTGCCAATGAAGACATTCTACCGCTCCTAGAAGATGTAACCCACCTATACTGCAGGTGTGTGACCAGAGGGGCTTTTTGTTACCCATGGTACTTCATGACACACAAAACCCTTGTGGCCAATCAGCATATTGCCTTGATACTTCAGAACATCCAAGGATCCAACACCGCGGTTAAGCCTGATTGCCTTCCGGCACCTAAGCACTTGCATTCTTACTTTGAGTTCCTTGCCAATACTCCACCAACAATCACAAATCATACACAATATCGACATAGACACATTAAGGATCATATTGGTCCTTATTGCACTATATCCAACAGAGAGGTTCATTCATATATACACAGAAAATCATAACTTGACCATACACATAAACAAGGATAAAAGAAAGATGAAGTTTGTGATTCCACACAAGCATGAGCTGAACTGTATTTAGGTGAACAATTGAACTCTCAACTCTCAACACTAAACTTGTATTATATTTGGGTGATTCTCCTTATACTTTCTACTAAAAAATGATGGGATGCATCCTTGGATGTGTGATGTCATGATCCCAAGGTTAAGCTTTAAACCAATTGGTACTAACCATAATATATCTATTCTATCCTACCCAATTAATGTTGTGATGGCACCACCTACAAAAGGGTGCCTATTGTACACTCTACCAATTATGGACTCCTAGCTAGGTGTTGGAGGAGGGGTCCCAATGAGATAGCAATGGAAAAATTGTCCTATTATACACAACCATTGACCTACTTATATACACTTTGTTCCTTGGCTGATGTTTGATCTCCATGGGCAGGCCATCATGATGATGCTTGACAATGTCTCTCACCACAATGAAGGCTGACTCCGATGGTTGTGGTATAGCAACCACACATCGAGGGTGTAACCTATCTTACATATGTACAAGGGCTCAAAAAGTCTCTTTCCTTGACCCACTTGACTTTCCCAATGTATCTTCTTCCTTGTATCTTAGAATAAGCTCATCTACATGCTCCCCCAAATTCTTTGAGCTCTTGGTTGACCTTAGATAAGACACTGTCAAATTTGCCATCAATGTGCTTCCACAACTTCTCATCTAACTTGGCCAATTGCTTTGATGAATACATCTTCATTCTTAGGGCATGTAACTCCAACTTCAACTCTCTGAGTTCATGTGATGGACTTGGGTTAGTGCTACTTCTCCCACTTGCACTTTTAGCTGGTTTGGATACCTTGGATCACTTGCATCTGCTCCTCATCCAAGGTATCCTAGATGGGCTGCACTTCCATGTCCACCTCTTGCCTGATCTGCTCACAGAGGATTTGCTCATGGTCTTTGTAGACACTAAGAATCAAGGTCTGTTCCTCAATGTGCATCCATGCCTTCTCCACCTCTGCATTAAGGACATGCTTTTCTTTGGACTTTGACTGCACCTTTAGTTCCACTTGAGAGATGCCACCTCCTCATCCCTAGCAGTTAGCTGCTCCTTGTACTTCTTCTTCATCTCCTCAATAAAATTCTTGGAGTGCTCCTTAAGTGCTAATACCCTTGAATCTAAGTAGGCAATTTACCGTGGTGCTCTTGATAGCTCCTTCCTTCTTCTTCAATTTCTGTTATTGTTATGTATTGTAGTCTATGGATGTTATTTTTCATTGGGTAGTACCAACCTTCACCACGATGAGTATGGTATTCACTTGGTACAACTCCATTTGGTATTTTTCTAACAAGATGTCACTGTCCTTCTTCCACACCTTTTGGTTTGCAAACAAGATGTCCCATTCTCCTTGACTCTCCACAACTTTGTGTCTTTTTCTATGAGAGCCTCTTCCACCTTGCAAACTTGTGATGAGTTGGCACCCGAGACCACTTCTCCTTGTCTGGTCTGACTTGCCAAAGTTCACTTGTGATCACAACTTCTCTTTCTTGTGACCATGGACCTCCTTCCAAACAACATGACCTCACAAGCCACAAGCTTGTCAAGCTTCCACTCTAGGTATTTACAATCTCCCCAGAGCTTATTCAATTGAGTCTCTTGGTGCACAATACCAGCATGACCCTTGGTCAACTGTCTCTCTACTCCCAACTTCTCCAAAATGGCCTTTTGGATTTGATAGGGTAAGAATTCTATCAGGCACTTGTAATCCATCACGGTCAAGTTGATGTCCTTATATGCGAGCAGCAGGTCTTCCATAGCCTTTAGGATTGGCCCCAACATGTGAACAACCTAGGTCAACAAGGGTGGGTAATTCATAGGATAGTCCAATCGTGGCTTTTTGTAGGATGGTGGGTTCAGGTTGGCTCTCATTTCTCCCTATTGTGGTGTTGGAGCCACTTTCCAATTTTGGGGGTGGTCACAAATAGGTGTTGTGGTCATTGGGGTGTGGTCCTCATGGGACCTTGGAGGGGACATTGGCATTCTCTTCTCCCTCACCAATCTTCCACCCCAACACTTCAGATGCTACTATGGTTTTAGCAGTAGCTATTAAAGCTGGAAGCACTTCATCCAAGTCTAAGGAGAGTTGTCTCCTTAAACCCTTCCCCTTCTCTGCACTCAAAAACATCCTCTCTTGCAATTTGGAGGATGCCATCTAGATGTACTTAGGTATAGATATATGGGGTGGAGTCACCACCTATTGCCCTTTGGAAGGCACCAAAGGTGAGCTTTGCATTATCTTGGCTTTTGGTGCCGGAGGAGGAGTCTTATTGAGTTGTAACTAGGATATCAGAAATATCTTCCTCCTTATCCAATGCAATTTCATCTTCTCTCTTGGTTGTGGGCTGATCTAACAGTTTTGATGCCACTATGGCCTCAAGAGTAGATTGCACTTCCATTCTCTGCTCTGCCTCACCTCCCTCTCCTTTGGAGGACACTCCAATTTGGGAGAAGGAAGTCTCCCATTTTGGAGGTGCCTCTTTGTTCACCAAGGATGATTCTTTCTCCCCACTCACTTGGGGTCTTCAACATAAGGAGTTCCCTATGAATGATGGTCACTCTACTCCTTGCTCCCCCACTCCCAACCCACCTGTGGATTGTGAATGATCTTTGTCAAAAGAACTCACTACTTGAGGATTAGGCTGGTGTCTCTTTCCTCACTGGGTTGGCATTACAATTGCCATTTTTTTAATAGTGCTTGCTCTCGCAACTTTGTCTATCAAGGCACATTTCCTAGTCTTTTGGTAATGCAAGAAAGCCCCTTGTACTTCCTGGCCTTTGTTGCATGTTTGGGTTGGTCTTGATGGTAGCCTACCGGGTAGTAATGTGTTGGGAAGAGTGTTTGCTCCTCCTTCAACAACCACATCCTGATGTAAAAATGCAAGAAACACAAAGAGAAAAAAGTTATTTCCTCCTTGTGTTTAGAGCTGCTTTGTCATGTCCCAAATGCCATGATAGAACATCTTTGCCTAGTCCACAAGTTTTCCTTTGTGTAGCAGGTAGAAGAAAGTGGCCTGCCCATTGTTGCATAAATTTTCCTTGTTGATTTGAAGAGGTTCATGAGCAAGGTCAACACCATACAGTGAGTAGGATCATTGTACTTGTGAACCTTACAACAATTTCCCATCTTAGCATACTTAAAACAAGGCCTCAAACTTTCTTTTCATTTTTTTGGTTGGTTAGGGCTCCTCTTGGTTAAGGTACAATGCTTTAGGTGTAGACTCTAACCTGAGCACCTTCTACCAATACTCTTCTATCCATGAAAACACATTAACACATTGTGCTACATTGATGACTCAATACTCTGTATTGCGGTATCACCTAATGCACCTCAAGGCATTGCCTCATGAACTTGGCGGTGGTTCAAATTCAATTGACTGAAAACTTACCCTCTCCTTGCCACAAGATGTTTATATCATTTTGTCAGCCCATAACAAATTTTTGCCAATCATTAGTGGTGAAACATCATTATCCCTACATGTGTGAACCATCATACAGGCTGATGGTGACCAAAATCAATTATTTCTTTGACATGGCAACAATCGCTCAAGGGGAATCAAACCTTTGAAGAATAACAACCAAATGTTGACATGGCATCCCATACCCATAATCATGATAGTGGTCATGTTCTTGTGGTCTTAGGAAATCATCAGCATCATCATGGTCGTGACCGTCATCCATCTGTTGGAGGCTTCACTCCAGTGATATCCCCTTGACTGCATGTTTATTGAATATCTCTTGAGGAGTTGGACTACAAGTCCTAAATCCTAATTGCTAATGTGAACCTAACCTAGGTAGTCACACAATTGTGCAAAAGAAAGAAAAACACAAGAATCTATATTAGGAGATGTGGAGTGAGTTAACACAATAGGACCTATAGGATCATGATGTAATTCTTCTCGCCAAATTGGGAGATTTATCTGAGGGGATGGGAAGTAATGCTTCCCTTGGATGAAAGAAATCTTGCTTGAAAAGATGGGAAGTAGTTCTTCTCCCAAATGGAAAACAGCCATGTCCTTGTGGGTCAATGTCAAATAAGCATGACTCCAATGAGTTGTAGAAGGGAGTGGAGAATACATATGCATCAGCCAATGGTGGCACCAAAAATGTTGGTAGGTTAGTCCAGTCTTGTAGGTCAAGGTACATGATACTATGGGGTGGGGAAGTACAGGGCAATCCCATTGTTTACTATAGGCAGGAGTACCTTGAACTGTCTATGGGCAAGAGATCTTGTAATGATCTATGGGTAGGGTTCATGTAATGGCCTATAGGTAAAGATTGCATAGTAAACCTAGCTTGATTGCAAGATAGGGTTGATCCTTAGACACTTTAACCAAATAATCAGCTCATATTTTTGTCCCCTTGTAAGTCCTTTGGCTTCCTCAATTGTCACTTGTGGTGCTCCTACTTATAAAAGGTTTACTTTTGTTGATCATATCAAGCTTAAGTGCTAGAGTACCAATGGGAAGTGTAGTTACTTGGAGAAGTGCCTCAAAGAGAGAAGTACTCAAAGGGATGCATCAAGAAGCCAAGATGATGCAAATTTTGGAGTGATGTAGGATAATCCCAAGTGCTAATAACTAGGATGATGCAATACTCAAAGTGATGTAGGAAGATAATCCTGAGTGCTAATGGCCAAGATGAGCAATGTTCAGAGAGGTGTAGGATGATCCTAAGGAATTGGAGGACAAGAAGCACTCAAAGTGGTGTAAGATGACCCAGAGTGCTTGAGGATAGAACAACACTTGGAGTGCAACAAAATCATTTGGAGTGCTTGCAAGAGATGTAGCACTTGGAGTGCTGAAAAGTGAGGAGCAAAGTCCCAAGTGCCACCAAAATTTGAACACACTACTAGCTCAGCTGGAATTTGCCAACAAGGGCCATTACACCCAAAATAACCATTAGCACTTAGTGGGCAAGCTTGACACGTGGAAGAGAAACTCCTCACACAAGATGACATGCAAAGGCCTTTGTCTACATAATAGTGAGTGCCTTTTTTTTTCTTTTTCTACCCTTTAACTGCCGGATTGTGGAAGAACAAGAATCTGGAGAATTGACATATTTGGCTAGCAATTGCATTTTCTTAGAATGATCTATCTGTTGAGCTGATTGAGTAGTGTCTTGCACTTTATCATGAAAAAGTGAGTTACTCAAAAAAAAATTGAGAGTGGTTTGAGAGCACTTGGTGTAGTTTTTGGTATTTGGAATCAAGTGAGGTACTTGACGCAATGTCCTAAACAAGTCTTAACACTCTTACATGTGTAGAAGCCATGGTGGTCACCCAAAAAGCTTATAGGAAGGCACTTGATGCCATCTTTTAGATCAAGTGTTGTCAACAAATGTGCAATGCATTATAGAAATGATGTGATTAGGAGTGAGCATATGAGGTTCTTAGTTTGAAACTAGGAGTTGATGACTTCCACATGATCCATGAGATGAGGAGAAAATAAGAGAATAATTCAGGGGGGATGACAGTTAACCCGCTAAACTAGACAAGGGATCATTGGAGAATGTTACTTGGCTCCAATGCTAGAGTTGCAGGAGCAATGACAATAGACAATAAGTTTGTAGACAAAGAGCTTACACCCAAAGTCAAGAGCCATTTCTATGGTACTTGATTGAAGAACAATGGATGGAGTGTAGCCAATTACAAGGATCATGCATGAAGAGCCATTGTAGAAGCAATTATGAGACTTTTCAAACAGAAATGAACCACCTACTTGACCAATGGCCAAGTAGTATTCTTTGATTATATGTAATTAAGCAAGTTTGTGCCTAGAGATGAAGAATTGACCATGCCAAACGCTACAAAAGAGGAAGATTACCATGCCACAAAAGAAGCCACCTCCTTTAACAAAGAAGTTGAAGGCCATTTCATAGGTTGTCAAAGAGTTCTCTTGAGAACATGATGAAGAAGAGGATGATCCTTCACTATACAGGGATTGAATCCACTTAAAGAGCTTGAAGATGATGAAGATGAAACTTGGGAAGGTGCCTTGTATGATCCAAATTTGTAGAACCAAGATATGGATAATTGCCTTGTAGATGAAGAAGAGCATGAAATGGAAGGAGCAACAATGCTAGAACAAGCAGCACTAAGTCAATTGTGGAAGAAGGAGCCATGGTAGAAATCCAAGATCAAGCCGAGTGCTTGAAGGACCAAGAAATTTGGTTTAATAAGAGAAGGAGGCCAAAGACCATTATCAAGAAGATTGCATCACCAATCATGTGGAAGAGGAAGTTGACATTGAGGCCGACATGCTTGTCTTTTCACCAAAAAAATAAAATTTAAGATGCAAGAGGAGCCAATGCCAGTCAAAGAGGGATCTAACTTTGTCATACATTCTGTTGGAGCCATACTACAGATGATAGAGATGTTTGTGACAACTCAATGTTGATGTACTTTTAGTATAATTGGCAAGAACAGCTCATTCCCACAAGGATATGGTTCAAAAATGGCTAGGCAAGAAAGAAATAGTGTCACTTTGTCACAATTTTTCTACTTTTGTGTCTTGATCCTCTTGGGCAAGACAATTCCCAGAAGATGGTACTGCATCCCAAAGTCAAACACTCAAATCACATTCACAAGATATCTTGTAGACTTGGCCCTTGAAGGTGATAGTTTAGTCTATATTGAAGATCATCAGCCCCAAAGGTCTGAAACTCATAATTACCTATATTGTGCATCCACACCACCAATGAGAACATTCTACCCTTCCCAAAGGGCATTCCTCACCACTATGCTGCAGGTTTGTGACTAGAGGGGCTTTTTGTTACACGTGATACTTCACAACACTCACAACCATCATAGCTGGTTGACATTTCACATCAATCCTTCAGAACATCTAGGGATCCAACACCTTGGTCAAGTCTGATTGCCATCCCAAACCTCAACACCTACATTCTTACTTTGAGTTCCTCACCACTATTCCATCCATCAATCACAAGACATACACAATACTAACATTGACACATTAAGGATCATAGAGGTCCTTATTGCACTGTCGCCAATATAGAATCCAATTCATGCATACATAGATAATCTTAAATTGACCATACACACAAATGATGAAATGATGAAGCTTGGACAATAAAATGATGAAGCTTGGAACTTTGCATAGACTTTAGTTGAACTAAACGTGTACCATGTCAAGGTGATCCCCCATATACCTTCTACTACAAAACAATGGGGAGCATCCACAACTGTGCAATGCCACAATCCCCAAATTAAGCTCTCATTATGACTAACCTTAATGTGCCTGCTCTATTGTACCAAATTAATGGTGCAACAGTGCCACCTACAAAGGGAACCATTCTACACTCTACCAGTCACAAACCTCCAGCTAGACATTGGAAGAATGGTCTTGATGACATCGCACTGGAAAAACTATCCTACTATACATGTCTTTACATGAGATTGGTTTTTCCCCCACTAACATCTTATCCCAGTCAGCAGGCCATCATGGTGATGCTTGACTACAATGGTCTCCAACTGTAATGAGGTCTGATCAGATGACATGAGGATTCTGATGGTTGGATGACTCTGATGGTTGTGGTATAACAATTGCACCTTGAAGGTGTAACTTAATTTACATTTATACACATGTATTGATATATCCAACTCTAATTCCCTTACCACATGGCTTTCATGATGCATCTCCTCCCTTACATCTTTGGATCAGTTCATCACATGCTCCTCGTATTGTTCCAGCTCTTGGCTGACCTTGGTTAAGATGCTGTCAAATTTTTTATCAATTATGTTTCCATAGCTTCTCATCCAATTTGGCCACTTTCTCAGTCAAATACTTCTTTGTCTCCAAAGCATGTATCTCCAACTTCAACTCTTGAAGCTTTGCATGATGAAGTTAGGTCAATACCACCACTCCTACTTGAGTCTTCAACTGGTTCTTGGTATCCTCCACTACTGTGATCACCCATGTCTACTCCTCATCCAAAGTATCTTGGATGGATTGTATCTCCATGTCCACCTTTTGCCTGATCTGCACGTGGAGGATCTGCTTGGTCCTTGTGGCCACGGGTGATCATGGTCAGTTCCTCAATGTGCATTTGGCACTTTTCAACCTCTGTGTTGAGGGATTTCTTGTCCTTGGCACTTTGTCCTTTAGTTCTTGCTTGAGAGATGCCACCTCTTCATCTCTAGCACTCAACTGCTCCTTGTTCATCCACTTGTGATGCTCGGACCTCCCTGTAAGGATTACCAAATTGGAGTCCAATTGGGAGATTCATTGTTGTGCTATTGATATCTCCTTTTCATTAAGGCTATCTCCTTGCCCTTTAATCATGGATAAAAATAGCACCAATATGAATTGCGGGATGCCTTGCACTAGCCAATAGCTCAGCCTGTAATTTGGCCCGCCGTAAGCTGCAGGAAGCCCTTAGTTGAACCCATAGTTCAATCTCAACACAACATGGGAGTCAAAGTGGATTGCATCATTCCAAGTCAAAGTGGATTGCATCTCTCTTGATCTCCATCACATTGATCTTCAGTAGTATTGGGATTTTTTTCCTCCCTTTCATCTCTTGGAACCTGAAAATCTTGAAAAGTACAATCTGCTTCTCTCTTCATAAATAGTTTAATTCTTTTGCCAGTAATTGGTGCTCTCAGCATTGCCTTGTTCAATTCCCTCAACCAATAAATGCCATTGTCAAAGAATTAAAAAAATGACATAAGGACCAAACCACCTCCACCCTAATTTCTGAGCTAATGTCAACGTGCAACAAACATAAACTTAGAAGTCAATTTGCCACAAGAGGGAATCATTGAATTGGAAAAGAAGAAATCAATTTGCAACAGGAGGAAACAATGGTACTGAAAGATTTAGAAAGAGAACAAGTCTAGTCCAGATTTGGTAACAGGTTCACTAGTTTAAAACAGGAGTATAAATCTACGTATAGCATATTTCTATGTATTCCTGCCTACTAACATGTGCAGCCCTGATTAATATTAATCAAGTCAATACTCTCACCCAATCCACCTGGGAAAGTTTCTTCACCCGTAAGAATGAGCCAAAAAAGTTTCTTCACCCTTAAAAAAAAGTTACATTTACCGTTTGATCATTGATACTCTGCTGATACTTGAACAATAATTTACTGATCTAATAACATTGATTAATCTCACTCCTTCTGCAAACGATAATTAAAACCTCCTAATGTGCACAGTATACTTCTATATACTGTACAGTGCGTGATGAGGTTCTCGAGTGCTACGTATCATACTATTATGGTCACAACTTATTTGCACGGATATTATATCAATGCGATTCTTTGAAGACGATAGAAGACGTGGAGAAAGAGTAGAGTTGGAGAAACAAGTTTGTCTTTCTTTTTTTATTGCAATCAGACTCAGAGACTTAGTGTCAGAAAGCAGTACTGTATCTCGTGGTTCTAGCTTTTAAAGCTTTTGATCTAGTCTCACTAGTCAGGTTTGCGTTTGTGTACACTGTACAGAAGGATCTCATCTAGAGGGGGGTCGCTATCCTTGGGTTGTGGAGGGAAGTTTAGGGTTTAGGATGATGGAACAGATAATACACCCTGTAATTATATGTTCCATCGTCAAACCAAGATCCTACGGTTTGTGACCGTAGGACCCTGTAAACCAGATCTTGGGGCATTCGCGAAATACTCTATTTGCGCACTCGTATCAATTCAATCGTTTAGCAAAGTTCGTAGAGGGCACAGAAAGGTCATGACAAAGTCATTGTATACAAAGCAAAGCCTCACAATTACTTGTTTTTGTTCTTATGTTAGGTGTAGAGGAACCACTCCAATCCAATACTTGTATGTAGCCCTCAAGGGAAATTTGCCCTTAAAGTCCTAAGGAGCCGTGTCTATGGCTCGTCTACCTATAAATTTAGGATGTTTTAGAGATTTTAACGTTATATAACCAATAACATTATTCTTTATTTAACTCCACATACATTTTGTATCCATTCAGTGTCTATTGTATGAGTATATAGATGTATAACTTCTGCTCTTTTGGAACTGTTATAGGTAATTGCGCGTAATCATGTCACTTTGATGTACATTTGTTTCCTAAAAGGTTTTATATCAAACTTGTGCAGAGAGTGATCGGTTTGTAAACTACACCTTCACTTCGATGACTTGTATGAACTCGTGATCAGGTCGGACGACAGGATTCGTAATAACATCAGAGATGTTCAGCCTCCATGTCATAGAACCCAGATTACCAACAAAGTACAAGGAGCGAAAGTTCGTGAGTACAGGTATGTTGGAGCTGACTCTGATAGCTTTAATATTGCTATTCAAGATGAGACTGAGCAACATGATTCGACGTTGCTGATCAATTGCAATGTCGAATACATATCAGAGGAAATACAAAGGCAGTCAGATTTTAGGTTGTCTTGTGCATTTTATCTTTCTCTCTCCCTTCTTCTGCAGATTGTCAAGTTGTAAATCTCCTCCCGGCATTCTATAATCTTTATCTTCATTTCCCTCAATGGAAGCTCTCCTTGTTCCAGTTAACGTTCGCTATACAGTCTAACGTTGTATGTTTCATACTCCGCACCCATTAATTTGCCATGCAGTATCTAACTGTGATTAATCCATTTCGGGGTTCACCTCTGTGTCTTACCAAGGAGCGGGCGATCGATAATCGATACCGTGTGCATAATAAAATGACAATTATTGCTCCTAATGTAATGTATCACGCTATAGATGCTGCAAACTTCAGGTTGAATTTGACCGTAATTCGATCCAAAAATAACAAGCTAAACTGACTTTCAGATTTTCATACTTACGCTTTGGACATCTGAATCCATTAACCACATGGACCAGAGATTGTCCACAATCTTGTAGATTTCTGGAACAGAGTAGTCCTTCAGAATACATTCGAGGAAGTCAGGGAAAACCTTGGTCAAGACGTCTGTAGTTCAGGCCTTGACATACTTGTGTCGATTTCTGCAAACCTACGCTCCTGATCCTCTTTCCTGACCCCAGCTGCTAAATTGATAAGCCAACTTATAACAAGTAGCTCAGAATGAATGCTAATATATAAACATAAGGCAAGATCCTCTTCATATGTGCACAGTTCACCATATTTCCTCTGTATGGTATCCGAACGGTAATTCTCAGCGGGTGTTACCCTCGGAAGGTTCTTAATTGCGCTTTGCACAAAAGTGGGGTTATTGTTCACAGAATCGCGATCACCTGCAGTACAAATGGTCCCCATTGTCCTTAGAAGGGGTACGTTGAAGAGTTTGAATACTACATTGACATTGTGACGGTGACTTTACTTTGGAAGTTCAATTATCATATCGTTCTCATCTATCGCCTACTTGTTCAGCACCGTATCAGAGTAGATGCGTGATCCTACTGTCAAATGCAGCACGTAACCTTATCAGGATTATGCATCGATCCCCAGTATTGAATGCAAGAATTCTAGAAAGAAGCGATAGTCAGTCACTGAGCTGGGCATTCACGCAAAGTTGGAGAATCAGTCAAGAAACCCACCGAGGAAATCAGAATAGAAGTATGATGTAAGATGGATATATAACACCGTCGAATCGTTGCTTAATTAAACAAGAACCCTTCAGCAATAGATATTAAATTAGGCCAGATCCCGTAATTCCTAGGAAAGAACACCGTGAAACCAGTCATAAAATTGTAAAGTTTGTTGACACAAGATCTCCACAAAGTAACATCGAATTGAACAGACCGGGTTGTTGAATTAGGCCAGATCCCGTAATTCCTAGGATTGAACACCGTGAAACCAGTCATAAAATTGTAAGTTTGTTCCCATAAGATCTCCACAAAATAACATCGAATTGAACTTTTGAAGCAGATTTATTAAATCCCGGACACCAAATCCCGGATTTTATGTAGTCTACACATTACTGGTAATCAGGTGCTTAGAAATGTTAGTCTTAAGTTCTAAAATACGATAGCGCAGAAAAAATGGCTTGGATAGTGGCGGAAGTAAAAACTGTGGTAATTGATATAAAGGACCCAGAGTCAAAGAAGCTACAGAATTTTCCTTCTTTTATCTCTGCAGACCCTTTGCCTTTTAGATTCTAATCTGTCGTCTACACAAGGATACGCAATCAGGTGCTTAGAAATATTATTTGCATTAGGTTTTAAAACATATAGCACGGGAGAAAATGGATTGGATAATGGTGGACGCAGAAGCTATAGTAACAAAGAAGCTACACAAGTTTTTCTGGAAACCATTTTATACTCTTGGATATCTCAAATCTCAAATTGTGCTCATGTCCTTGAGACCAATAGGGAGCAGGGTTGGATGGGATATACAATCCATCACATATATGGTTCCACTGCTTACACAGTATCCGCGCTGCCTAGCTGGTTCACTGTCACTCCTGTATCTATTAACAGGCGGATATCGTTCACATTGTCTATCAAGCTGCTCATTAGAAACAAATATGTCCCTTGGTGTCCCGAATCTGCACAAACAAGGCGAGGTTAGCAAAGTGGCCGCTGTATTATCAGTCATTATGAGTTTAGGTATGTGGGGCATGTGTTGCCTTCCTTCTAAAGAAACTTACGGTATTCATCGCTAGAGAATTCTCCTCCACCTCTACCGAAATGCCCACTTGCCTCAAACTTGTTGCAGAAGGGATTCTGAATCTGTTTCGACCACGTCCTTGTTCCGGATTGACGGGTGTAGGAGAGAAGATGGGATGAGACACGCGCATCTTCGGTCCACAAATTGCTAGATAAGCGCACTCGAGAAGGTGTTCACAATTTCCGAAAGCATCAATCCCTGGGTATTTTCTTAAAATATTCTTGCAAAGCACATCTCCACCATCTAGTGAAAGGAAACACTTGAACAAACCAACCTAGCAATTCATACCGTTCTGATTTTGAATCAAGTCAGCTATTTGGCATATTCAGCTCCTTCAAAATATACTCAACAACAGCCCGTTACAAGAACATTGGTACCTTATTTTACCATGTTATAGAGATCTTGGAGTAATTTGAATCTCTTGTATTCACTAGGGTATATTATTCTCTTGTATTCACTAGGGTATATTATTTTCAAATGATATTAATCATGTACATATTCTATTAATTATATTCTAAAATAAAAAAGAAAAAAATTTGAAGAAAAAAAAGATAATGAAAAGCTAAAATTAGAAAATTTATAGTTTATTTGGTAGAGATGGAAAAGATATGGAGCACTTTGTGATAGATTTCAAGAAAATTTGTATAAAAAACAATGAGGAGTAAGAATGAATGAGACTCGTTATCATCAGGTTTCTTTGAGGATATAGCATTTACATGGTATAAATCAAAATACCAAAAGAGAGAGTAGAGATATGCAAGAAGAGTCTCAAGAGAATTTGATTTTAGCACTCATTGAGAACTTTCTTCTAGATGAGAATTATGAAAGATTGATGAGGGTGGTAACATTTCTAAAGCAAAGACATTGAGAGAAAGTGAAAGTCTATGTGAAAAGAGTGGAGAAGTTAGAATTCAAATTTTACAAACTGTTGAGGAAGGGTGGAGATGATATTGAGAATACTATGATTTGCATAGAAGTCATGCTCACCAAGAATTTTATGGACGGGTTGAGACCATAGATTAAAAGCAAGATGAGATATGAGAAACATTCTTCCAAGGTTGAAGTTGTCAAGATTAAAATTGGTATGGAGGATAGTTTGGAAGGAGATGAGAGTAATTTGGTGATGCAAAAAGTTGTACATCCTCCTCAAGGCTATAAGTATGGTGGAACTTCTGATACTTTGATGGCAATGGTTGCATCACAAGTAGTAGTTTTTATAGTTCTTGCAACTCTACCAAAGGATACACTTCAAACCATCACATAATGACTTGCAGATCTCAAGATCAATGTAGTGCAACTAGGAGAGAAGAGAGAGGTGGATCAGAATGCGGGGAGAGAGCCTATGAGTTATGGAAGTAAACTGTATAGAGGAGGCCAACCAACCAAAAATTTCAATGAGAAAAATTGTTTTGGTTGGGGAAGAAGAGGTCACATCCAAAGCAATTACCCAAATTTCACTTATTATGGAGGAAGTGGTTATGAAGGAGCCATTAGAGGGAAAGAGAGAGATAGTGAAACCCAAGTGGCTCCTAACTCAAACAAAGTGAAGGGGATAGCATTTATAAATGTGGTTGAGAGCAAGTATGAGAAGAGAGAGTGCTCAAACTCCAAAGATCTTCATTTGGATCTTTTGGCACAAGAGAAAAAGAGAGCTCATTTTGCACAAGATGTGCACTCTTTTCAAAGATTTACTCCTAGCAAAGATACTCCTATGTCTACTAGGAGCACTCTCACAAGCACTTCAACACCATCAACAACAAAGACTCCAAGGAAGAAGTTGGGGATAGAGTGCTTCTTGATATCAAAGAAACAATGGAATCACAATGTCTTGGAGGATGTTGGTAGTCACAAGGCTATCATCATAGTGAGTCAGTTGAACACTTTGAACACTATCTTGAGAAAGGAGCTTAGAGGTGGTTTGAGTTCTACAAGGAGCAAGAGGAAAAAGAAGTCAAAAGCTCTAGTATCAATGGGGGTGGTGGATGCTAAACCAACACCATGGGAAGCTTGTGAATATGCTTCCAAGGTTGATGTGAGAGTGAACAGTCACAACATCAAAGATGCACTTGTTGATGGAGGATCTGTAGTGAATACCATGTCATAAAGGTTGATGAAGAAGTTGGATATGATACCCTCTAGACCTTCAACATTTATGGTGAGCATGAAAAACAAGCAACAATTTTGACTAGTAAGGATGATGGATAAAGTATTAGTTTCAATTATGGTAATTCAAAATCTCATGACTTTCTAAGTCTTGAAGGATTCAAGCTATGACTTATTTCTTAGGGGGTCATGGTTGAGAGCATCATACACAATTAATCGAAGGCACAAAGGTTATTTGAGGATTGGATCATCAAACAATAGAGTCATAATTCCAATCACTAACACCACCAACACTTCACATTTAGATAAACCATCTTTTGATTATTGAGAATTAGATTCAAAAGAAGGAGCTTAAGGTGTGGACACAAGCATGGAAGAGGAGACTTCCATGGAGAAAGATGAATTTGAATCTGATTCAGATGTGTATCCCTTGTGTGCTATGGAGTTTTCACCTAAGCTAGAGGTTTTGAAGGACCTAAATAAATCACCATTGACACTCAAAGAGATAGAAAGGAGGTTATCTACCCTTAAGTATGGTCCAAATGTCACCAAGGAAGGGAAGGTGAGATTTGAGAAGATTTCCCACAACTTCATCCATGTGTTTGCTTTTAGCTACAAGGATCTAAAGGAAGTCACCTTGGGGGAGCACAAGATTGAGGTGGAGTCACATGCAAGACCTGTCTGCCAAAAGTAATGTCGTATTAGCCCACCAATATCTTTGGTGGTGAAAGTGGAGATTGATAAGCTCAAGGAGGTTGGATCTATCTTTGAGATGGAGAATTCAGCATGGGTGTCTCCCATTGTGATTGTAAAGAAAAATAATGGCAAGCTTTGGGTATATGTAGATTAAAAGAAACTCAATGTTATTTCTAAGAAGGACTATTACCCTTTGCCATTCATTGATTTGATCTTGGAGGAGGTTGCAGGTCATGAGAAGTACAATTTTGGAAATGGTTATAGTGGGTATAACTAAATCAAGATTGCACCAAAGCATCAACAACTCACTACATTCACCACACCTTGGGGGACTTATGCTTTCAAGATCATGACTTTTGAGCTTTGCAATGCTCTAGCCACATTCCAATAATTCATGAACAAGATCCTTCAACCTTTCATTGGGAAATTTGTGAAAGACTTCATTGATGACATTTTTGTTTATGGGAGCAAGGAGAGCACTTTGAGCACCTGATCAAGGTCTTGCAATGCTTGGATCAAGCAAATGCAAGCAAGCAAGCATCACTCAATCTAGAGAAGTGTATTTTTGGTTATGAAGAAGGTTTGAGGCACATCATCTCCAAGGATGGAATAGTAGTTGACATGTAATACCCATTTGTGCATATGTGTGGTATTGTGATATTTAGATTCTTATTACAAGTACTTGAGAGATATTATTAATATATAGATAAAGGATGGTTCTACATGCATTATAATTTGCTAAAGTTAGTCATAGTTAAGATAGAGTGTACCTTACTTTAGAGAAAGTGGAAAAGATGAGCACTATAATTTTGGATTCTAGTGTGTTGACTTGGTATTATTCCTATATGTTTAGCTTGGAGGAAAGAGTTAAGAACTCTTGGACACACAAGTCTTTTTGTTTTGAATTCTTCTATAATCCAAGGATAGCTCATGTGAAAGAATCCTTGACTTGGTGGTTGTGTTAAGATAAGACCATATGCTGAGGAGAATATTCCCATAAGTATAAATATTCCTTTAGCTTTTTGACTTTATTTGACTTTTAGCCTAGTAACTTAAGTTACTCTAGTAATTAGTAACTTTGGTAGGTAACTATTTCACAGATATATAAACTAAAGGTGAGGATGTACTCATCATCCTTTCATTTGCAACTATCTCTCTTTCATTGAGTTCTCTAGTGAGCAATGGTTTGAGTCTTGGAGTGTTAGCCTTGGAGGAGTATGATGGAGTTAGGGTTCTTTGTCTTCTTAATCCATGGTGTTCTACCATAATAGCCATAAGAGGTTCATCCTGAGTGAAAGACAAGTTAGATCACATTATTGGTTCCATTAACGTGACCTCTCTAGAAGGCAAGATAATGCTTCTCGTACAATTATATATTAGACACAAAGAGGCTATGAGAGCTCACTTGGAGAGAATATTAGGGGAGGGAGGGCTTAACTTATGTGAGAGAACCTGAACACATTTTTATATTCTATAGTTTATTATAATTTATTTGAGGTGATTTTTTACATCTTGTACACATGAGAGTAATTAGAGAGATTGTGTGAGGTGGCTTGTAGATTTTGGAAATTATAGTGATTTTGGGTAAAATCTCAAGTTTAAGATCTATACTTGAAATTTATACACATGATAGCTTAGGTTATTCATCAATTAGCACACTTTAAATTATTAAGAGAGCTACTATCAGCATTGGGCTAAAACTATTGTTCATAGGGTAAATTCCTCCCGCAATTGCATGCTCTCTAGAAAATTGTATAGAATCTACCATTTCTTCAGTTTCAATGGATTATTCTGAAACCTTTTAAGAAAATTAATTGTATTTTATTCTACTTGTTGAGACAAAATTTAAAGAGAGATCATTCTTGAGCAGAGAGTTATAAATTTTTAAAGTGAGAGGGGTGGTTTTCAAATCAAATCTATAATATGTGTGCTGAATAGAAAGGTGCCTACGCCTAAATGGCTCTATGAAAAGATCTAAAATTTTTCAAGGAGTGACGCCTTGGAGTTGTGATTAAATGTACAAAATTTCAAAGGACTATGATATATTAATTGAAAGATTTGAGTGATATTGTGAGTAAGGGTCAATTCTATCGAGTTGAGATCTCATGCATGAGGAGTTTCAGAGCAACAAAAAACGAGTTTGAGTGTAGACTCATCTTGAGAACATTGAGTGTTATCAAGAATGGAAATTGAGGCTATACAAGGTTTCTCAAGGGTTTGAGGTGATTATAGGGGTGAATTTGAAGAAAAGAGAGTTTAGAATAGAATTTGAAGAGAGTGTTGAGAGGATCCCAAAACCTACACCAGTTGGAGGAAAGAGTGAATCCAAGTGCTTTTTATGTGGAGAAAAGAGATATAAGGCCCAAGTTCATATCCATTGACCTTTGAGAGCAAGAGATTGAGGGAAAGGAGACAATTACTTGACTTGGGTTTGCATGTTGGACCTTCTTCACCAAGATTGGGAGGGAGGAGATCTAAGACCAAGGAGTTGTGTGAGATTTGTGGAGTGGAAGGACTTCCAAAAGGACTGAGTGTAGTGGAGTAAAAGCAATTTTGGAGACTTTGGTGAAAGATCTTGGAGAGAGTCTTAGTATACTTACAAAAATACTACCACCTTCATCAACTAGCTCTCAAAATTAGTGATAAAGATAATCTTTCAATTTATGGATAAACTATCCATGACGGTTTGGTTAATATGCACTCTAGGATTTGATGTTGCTATAGAAATCTTGGAGCAACCTAAATCTTTTTTGTTCCCTAGGGTGGATTATTCTCAAATATTTTTAGTCATGTACATGTTCTATTAGTTCAAGAGTGAGAGAATAAATAATTTTGAGAGAAAAGAAAGATAGTGAAGGCTTAAGATGAGGAAACTTCCAGTGCTCTTTGGCAAGGATAGAAAAGATGTGGAGCCCTTTGTGAGAGACTTCAAGAGTTATTGTATAGGAAACAATGAGAGGAGGAAGAATGAGTAAGTCTTATTATTAACAGATTTCTTTGAGGATGTTGCACTTACATGGTATGAGTTAGAATTCCAAAAAGAGAGGACAGATGAGCAAGAAGAGTCTCGGGAGAGTTTGACTTCAACATTCATAAAAAACTTTCTTCCAGATGGGAATTATGAGAGATTGATGAGTGATTGATGAGTGAGGTTACCTTCCTCAAACATGGAGATGGAGAGAAAGCAAGAGTCTATTAGAAAGAGTGGAGAAGTTAGAATCCAGATTTTGTATAATGTTGAGGAAGGGTTGAGATGATGTAGAGATTACTATGATTGGCATAAGAGCCATGCTCACCAAGAATTTTATGGGAAGGTTGAGATCACAAATTAGAAGTAAGGTGAGATATGAGAAACCTTCTTCCAAGGTTGAAGCT
This sequence comes from Lunularia cruciata, assembly GCA_948567375.1. NCBI lineage: Eukaryota > Viridiplantae > Streptophyta > Marchantiopsida > Lunulariales > Lunulariaceae > Lunularia > Lunularia cruciata. The sequence continues at coordinate 22,636,908 of OX419759.1, forward strand.
ATCAATATTGCAATTTGTAAAGCTACAAGTATGGTGGAATTTCTGATACTTTGGTGGCAAGGGTTGCATGTGGATCAGAATTTATCAAGAGGGCCTAGGAGTTATGGAAACTATCCATATAGAGGAGGCCAACCAGCCAGTTATTTGAAATGATAATGATAGAAATTGTTTTGGTTGTGGATGAAGAAACCATATCCAAAGGAATTATCCAAATTCCACTTACCATGGAGGAAAGGGTTAGAAGGGAGCCAATAGAGGGAAAGAGGGAGGTAGTGAAACCCAAGTGGCTCTTAATCCAAAAAAAGTAAGGAGATAGCATCCATAGATGTGGTTGAAGGCAAGTATGAGAAGGGAGAGTGCTCAAACTCCAAGGGTCTTAATTTGGAGCTTTTGGTACAAGAGAAGAAGAGAACTTGTTTTGCTTAGGATGTTCATTCTTCTCAAGGATTTATTCCTAGTAAGGATAGTCCTTTATCTACTAGGATAACTTGCACAAGCACTTCAACATCATCAACAACAAAGACTCCAAGGAAGAAGTTGGAGATGGAGGGCTTCTTGATATCAAAGCAACAATGGAACCACAATGTCTTGGAGGATGTTGGGAGTCATACGACTAACATCATAGTGAGCCAATTGATCACTTTGAACCCTATCTTAGAAAGGAGCAAGAGGATGTTCACTCTTCTCAAGGATTTACTCCTAGTAAGAATACTCCTATGTCTACTAGGATCACTCACACAAGCACTTCAACACAATCAACAACAAAGACTCCAAGGAAGAAGTTGAGGATGGAATGCTTCTTGATATCAAAGAAAAAATGGAATCATAATGTCTTGGAAGATGTTGGTAGTCACATGACTAACATCATAGTGAGCCAACTGATCACTTTGAACCCAATCTTGAGAAAAGAGCTTAGAGGTGGTTTTAATTCTATAAGGAGCAAGAGGAAGAAGAAGGAAAAAGCTCTAATATCAATGGGGGTGGTGGATACCAAACCAACACCATGGGAGGCTTATGAATATGCCTCGAAGGTTGATGTGAGACTGAATGGTCACAACATCAAAGATGCATTGGTTGATGGAGAATTAATAGTGCATGTTATGTCAAAAAGGTTGATGAAGAAGTTAGGTATGATACCCTCTAGACCTTCAACATTTGTGGGAATTATGGCAAACAAGCAACAAGTTTAACTAGTAGGGGTGATGGATAAGGTGATAGTTTCAGTTATGGCAACTCAAAATCTCATGACTTTCCAAGTCTTGAAGGATTCAAGTTATATTCACTTCTTGGGAGACTATGGTTGAAAGCAACATGCACAATTGATTGATGGCACAAAAGGTAATTGAAGATTGGGTCATCAAACCATAGAGTCACAATTCTAATCACTAACACCACCAACACTTCACATTTAGATATATCATCTTTTGATTATTGGAAATCAGATTTAGAAGAAAGAGCTTCAGGTGTGGATACAAGCAGGGAGGAGGAGACTTCCACAAAGGAGGATGAATTTGAATTTGATTCAAATGTGTATCTTTTGTGTGCTATGGATTTTACACCTAAGCAAGAGGTTTTGAAGGACCCAAATAAACCACCATTGACACTTGAGGAGATAGAAAGGAGGTTATCTACCCTCAAGTATGGTTCAAATGTTACCAAGGAAGAGAAGTTGAGATTTAAGGAGATTTTGTGCAATTTCATTCATGTGTTTACTTTTAGTTACAAGGATCTGAAGGAAATCACCTTGGAGGAGCACAAGGTTGAGGTGGAGTCACATGCAAGACCAGTCCTCCAAAAGCAGCATCACATTAGCCATCCAATAGCTTTGGTTATGACGGAGGAGATTGATAAGCTTAAGGAAGTTGGATTTATCTTTGAGGTGGAGAATTTAGAATGGGTGTCTCCAATTGTCATTATGTAAAAAAAGAATGGCAAGCTTTGGGTATGTGTGGATTATAAGAAGCTCAGTGTTGTTACCAACAAGGACTACTTCCCTTTACCATTCATTGATGAGATCTTGGAAGAGGTTGCAAGTCATGAGAGGTACAATTTTGAAGATTGTTATAGTGTGTATAATCAAATCAAGATTGCACCAAAGCATCAACAACTCACCACACCTTGGAGAACTTATGCTTTCAAGGTCATGCCTTTTGGGCTTTGCAATGCTCCAACCACATTCCGACAATTCATGAACAAGATGTTTGAACCTTTTATTGGGAAATCATGAGAGACTTCATTGATGGCTTTTGTGTTTATGGGAGCAAGGAAGAGCACTTTGAGCTCATGATCAAGGTCTTGCAATGCTTGGATGAAGCAAATGTATCACTCAATTGAGAGAAGTGTATTTTTGGTTGTGAAGAAGGCTTATTTTTGGGGCACATCATCTCCAAGGATGGAATAGGATTTGACCCTAAGAAGGTGAGGAAAATCTCAGACCTTCCATTCCTTCAAGCTTGACAAAGTTATGTCAATTCTTGGGGATGGTTGGTTACTATAGGAGGTTCATCTTCTAATTTTCCAACAAGGCTTATGCATTGACCATCTACATGAAGAAGGGTGTAGAATACATGGTGATTTCGGAGGACAAAGAGGCTCTCAAAGCTTTTGAGTAGCTCAAGCAATCCCTTGTTGTAGCTCCAATTCTTGCTAAATCTGATTGGAGTAAGCCTTTCATCCTCTACATTGATGCTTCTAATGTAGCTATAAGATGCACTCTTAGTCAATTAGACCAAGATAGGCATGATCATCCAATAGCTTATGGTAGTAGGCAAATGGTTTCGGCAAAAAAGAATGACTCTATCATGGAGAGAGAAGGGTTGGCAATGATCTTTGGTCTCAAGAAGTTTAGACACTACTTGATTGGAGTGAAAACCACCATGTCATGGATCACAAGGCTTTGAAGTACATCTTCAACAAGCCTAATGTGGAAGGGAGGCTAGCAAGGTAGATGATACTCTTGTTTCAATATGACTACACCATTGAGGATAGGCCAAGGAAGAAATATGCAAATGCATATTTGTTATCTAGGGCCTATGATCATGATGGAGATGAGCCAATGGATGATTCCTTCCCGGATTTGGAGCTCATGACAATCTCACTCACTCAGGAGATTCCTATGGAGTACAAGGAGATTGTGGCTTTTGTGACAAGAGGTAACTATCCAGAAGGGATGCATGTTAGAGAGAGGAAGGCCCTTGCAGCAAGATTTAGACCTAACACAATGGTGGAGGATATTCTTTTTCACCAAGGAGCAGATGGTCTACTTTAAAGAGCAATGGGTAAGGAAGAGTATATTCTACTCATAAAGAAGTTTCATGAAGGTTTAGTGTGTGGAGGGACACTTTGCAAGAAAGGTAACTGCTTTCAAAACTCTAGATGAAGATTACCATTGGAGAGGGATTTTCAAGGATTGTCTTGAGTATTGCAAAACTTGTCATTTTGTCAAGCTTTTGCTAGAAAGACTATCTCCACTCCACCTCTTAAATCAATTCCATTGCTAGGACCTTTTGAGAAGTGTGGAATTGATTTTGTAAATCCTCTCAATATAATCCCAAGGAAATATTGGTACATTGTTGTAGTTACTAATTACCTTACCAAGTGGGTTGAGGCTAGACCATTGAGGGACAAGAATGAAGATGAAGTTGAGAGATTTCTTTATGAATGTATTACCACTAGGTTTGGGTGCCCTTTGGATTTAGTTTTTGATAGAGGAGGAGAGTTTACAAGAAGCATTATTACAACCATGCTATGATATTTCTCTATCACACATAGAGTAACTACATCTATAAGCAAAATTCCAATGGCTTGGCATAGAGAACCAATCAGACCTTGTACATGATCTTGGCCAAAGATACAGAAATGGAAGGGGCTAAACATCATCAAGACAAGAGGATTCATGCAATTTTGTGGGAGTAAAAGACAACCATGAAGACTTCCAACGGATATTTTCCATTTCAATTAGTATACAATATTGAGTCTACCTTACCTATTCACTTTGATCTTCCTACCTTCTAAAGCATTCATAGGAGATTGAAGAAAGCACAAGGAGGTGATATAAAGAAGTCAAGAAAGGATCAACTTATGCAATTGGAAGAGGCAAGACAATTGCTATGGTTTGAGTGGAGCAAGTCCAAAGGAAACAAAAGGAAAGTTATGACAAGAAGCAAGGCAAAAAGAAGGTGGAGCCGTTCCAAAGAAGGTGATTGAGTAATGTTGTTTGATTCCATTTGATTCAAGAGAGTGGAAAAGAAGTTTTTTCCTAAGTACTTTGGACCTTTCATAGTGGAGTAGGTGTGGGGCAATTACACTTATGATCGCAAGGAGTTAGGAGGAAGACACTTTGATAGGATGAACCATGATAAGTTGAAGATGCATCATAGAAGGTGGAGAGACCTTCACTTTGAGGACAAAGTGAAAACTTAGTTTGGGATAAATATAACACCCATTTGTGCATGTGTGTGGTATTGTGATATTTAGATTCTTATTACAAATACTTGAGAGATATTATTTATATAGAGATAAAGGATGGTTCTACATGAGTCATGATTAGCTAAATTTATTCATAGCTAAGATAGAGTGGACCTTATTTTAGAGGAAGTGGAAAAGATGAGCACCACAATTTTGGATTCTAGTGTGTCTACTTGGTATTATTCTTATATGTTCAACTTTGAGGAAAGAGTTAAAAACTCTTAGACCCACAAGCCTTTTTGTTTCAGATTCTTCTATAATCCAAAAGGATATTCCATGTGAAAGAATCTTTGACTTAGTAGTTGGTTCAAGTTAAGGCAATATACTTAGGATAATATTCCCATAAGTATAAATATTCCTTTAGCTTTTTGACTTTATTTGACTTTTAGCCTAGTAACTTGAGTTACTCTAGTAATTAGTAACTTGAGTTACTCCAATAATTAGTAACTTGAGTTTCTCCAATAATTAGTAACTTGAGTTACTCCAATAATTAGTAACTTTGGTGCGGAAATATTTTACAAATATATAAATTAGGGGTGAGGAGGTACTCATCATCCTTTCATTTGTAACTACCTCTCTCATTGAGTTCTCTAGTGAGCAATGGCTTGAGTCTTGGAGTGTTAGCCTTGGAGAAGTATTATGGAGTTGGGGTTCTTTGCCTTCTTAGTCCATGTTGCATTACCATAATAGCCATCAAAGGTTCATCTTGAGTGAGAGACAGACCGGCCCACATGCCAAGATGAAGGAAATCTACACTCAACTCAACTTGGAAAAGACCATGATCTTGGCAAGGATGGAGATGATGCAAGATCAACTAGTGGAAATCATAGAAGATGTAGTGGAGTCCTCTTTGGAGAAGTTAAGGCTTGAAATTTGAGATCCCAAGCACATGCTCTAATCGCAAAGGTATACACAAATGACCACTTACAACAGTTGGCCAATCAACTACTCAAGCACACCTCAAAGAAATTTGAAAAGTCCATGAAGATGCTACTAGACAAAATTGCAAGATACCAAGAGAGGATATATGTTTTGATTAAGGTCTATAAGAGCAAAGGTAGTTCATGATAGTAGATTTTAGGACAAAGATATCAACCAACCCAACAAGTATCACTTTTGAAGTAATTGATAGGTAATCATTCATTCCTACAATATATTGGTCAAGAATGGTCAAATACAAAGTAAAAGTAACCAATCAGCTCTTTTGGTTGTATCTTTAGTCTATTGGGTTTGAAACCACACCCAAAAGAGAGTAACAAGCACTCAACAACAACTCTTGTCACAATCAAAAGTCACCCAAATTGACAATTCTTCAAATCCTTTCCAAATTGATACTAATTGTGATGATTTAGTTGTTTTGAAGAAGGCTAATTCACCATAAAGTGACTTTGCTTTGGAATTATATTCCACTCCTCCACTAAAGGAACAACTTCTTCAATCAAAGAAATTTTTATCAATCCAATGCATGCAATCACAAATGCAGAATACTACCAACACTACAATTCTTCATAGATTTGTCAAGGCATTGCTTTGCTTGCACTCTACTTAGGATCAAACATAAGTAATGGAATCAATATACTCCAACATCTAATACACTTCAACTACAATTCAAACTTCTTTACACACTCACAAACACACACAAAAGATTGATACTTGGAACTAAGCTAAAATGATGAGCATTAAGTATCAACACTTTGCTTTACTCAACTTCAATATTGAACACATAACACTATGAATGACACCTTTAAATAGGCAGAGCACTCAATAGTTAGAAAACTGCCTAAACCACTTCAATCCCTTCCTACAAATCTTTAGGTCCAAAGTGATATTCTATTACTTCATATCTACCATTTTAGATCTGAATCTATAGTCCTAATCCACTCTTAGTACTGCCTCAACTTTTGCTTCTACACCCAAATAACCTACAAGCACTTCCTGCACTTCAGGTTCATCTACAACTTCTACATCTTCATTTACTTCTATCATATTTTCAATGTCACGCCATTTGTAGTGTCACATTTAGATTGCTTGGATATTGGAGTTGCAGTGATAGTAGTTAGAAATATTTTAGCAGTCTTTTCAATGGTAAGATTTTGTGTTTGGGATACTGATTTCATGGTGGGTCCCACTATCACTTTGCACCATTTGCACCATTTTGTGTGCCATCAATAGGACTATTAGGGTTTCAAACCTAGATCAAGTCTAGGGTTATACTTTTGAAGTGCAGCTCTATAGAGCTCACTTCTCCAATGTTGAGCCTTTGAGTTCCTAGCTATGGTGGACAGAGACCGGTGAGCATCACTTGGATTCTCTTAGCTAGAGTGGGTGTGGTTTGACTATAATCAATATCAAGTTGTTGGTATTTTATAGAGTGACAAATCAAGTATTGATCTGAGTTGAGTTGTTTTGAGTGGTGTAAGCAATTGATTACATCAGAGAAGTGAGGTCAGGGGAAAATTGGGTGTAAGAACTATGAGTGTTGATATATCCAAGCTTGGTGGATCATTGGTAGCTTGATTGAAGTTCAAGTTTCCCTAGTGTGTAGAGCTCGTTGATTGATGCAGATTTAGCAATGAGGTAGACATGTACGAAAGTGCTAGCCAAATTTTGAGCAAAGGGAAGCAATGTTCAAACAATGGTTGTGATCTTGAGCTCAAGAGGTGAAAGCATGATCAATTTGTTGTGAATTGGGCTCAAGAAGTGAAATTGAAAGTGGATTTGGAAACTTATCCTTGTGAATTTGTGATTTAGAAAAACCCGTCATTTCAATTTGGCTCGAGTGGAGAGTTAACGGAGGATTTGGTGATCAACAAACTTTAGGGTTTACGTCAGATTTTGGCTACATTTGGAGGAGTTTTTCCAGGTTTGAGGAGTTTCAAAATGGCAAATTTTGGCTAGAGTTGGTGGAGTTTTGCCAAATTAGAGGAGTTTTGCCAAATTGGAGAGGGTTCAAAGTGACAAGAAGAGGAGTTTTGCAAAATTTGGAGAGGGTTTGAAGTGGCAAGAAGAAAGGCCTCATTTGGTTGAATTCTGGTATTTAGAGGCTTCAAGGCATAGGGTTGTGGGCTATGAGAAGCTACAAAGGCCTAGAAGTGCCAACTTGATGGCGTGAGGCTAGCTAGTTATAGTAGATCTTGATCATTGTTTGGCAAAATTTGCCCATTTTGCTAGATTGTGCGCAATAGTGTTTGATCCCTAGATCTCTAGTTCTTAGATTGGTGCCTTAGCCAATTGGTCCACCCTCACTTGTTGTTCGAGTGACAAGCCCATTATTATCTATACACATATAGCTTTTGCTAGGAGAGGTAGTTTGATCCCATTCTTGGTGATCCTAGTAACTTAGGACATAGATAGGAACTCTGATTATATAAAATGCCAAATGGTGGTAAAGTCAATCTCATGTTGCTTTAGGAGATGGAGGGTTTTTGTTTAAATTTCTTGTGATTGGACCTCCTTTATTCTCTACTTCCTATTTGTGCACCACGTTTGTGTGAGGTGTCTTAAATTTAGAGAGTTGGTGCTCTAGTCTGGTCTTGGTAGTGAGGCTAGATTGATGACTAATCAAACTACCTTTGTTTCTCTTTGGTGAGGCAGGAAGTGATGACTTGAAGACCATGAGAGTGCATGTTGTGATGGCAATTAACAAGTCACCCTTTCTCCTAGTGTAGTTTTCTCAGTTAGAGTTACATTAGTGGGTAATGTTCTGTTGGTTGGTATTGGCACTTGATGGTGCTCAATTGGTGTTGGTACTTGGTGATGTTTGGTTGTGTTGGTTCTTAGTGGGGTACTTGCAGTTGCAATTGGCGGTTTGTGGTTACTTTGTCATTATAAAGTTCTTTGGGGATTCTAGAAGAGATAACCTTGCAATATGCAATGGGTTAACTCAGAGTGGCACTTGGTATCAAATTTTATCTCAAGTCCCAATGAGGGAGTAGATTGACTTGGAGTTGGAGTTTGACATAGAAGTTGATTCAGTTGAGAGTGCACTTGGCGTGTCTGCACCATTTTTGTGGAACATTGACAAGATTTATGGGGTCTCCAAAGTTCCTAGATGTTATAGTGGGTACCATTGAGTTGGATGACTTCATCTAGGAGTTTGTGGAAATGACCAATGGTTTGTGGTAGGCAGTAGCAGCTAGATTGGAGGAGTTATTTATTAGACCGGCCTTTGAGAGAACGCATTTCACACCTGGTGTTGTCCTATTAGATAATTAGAGGGGGATTTTCTATTTGGTGGGACCTTTAGGAAAGGTCTACACACCATAGAGAGTTTTATTAGACTCTGGTACATAGCCTCTTATGTTAAGGAAGGTTGTAGTTGTCAGTCTAGGGTTACGAAAGATCGATGTGGAGAGGTATCCATTTTAGATCCAAACATCTCTATGAGGTGGTTTGACACACTAGATCACACACAGAGAGCTAGTTGTTTAGATTCAACTTGGTCATCCGATTGAAAGCATGGTGGTGAAAACTTAGGCTATTGCGACAATAGCTAAGTCATATGATGTGCTAGTAGTGTTATACCCTATGGGTTTCAATATTGACTATTGGGAGGAGACAGCCTCCTATAGACCAGGTTGGCATTCAGGTGAGGGATGAGTATGTTGCCTACCAATACGCTTCAATAGTGGTAGACTTGGCTCACAACAATTCGAGACCATGGAAACATCAATTTTAGCTTTCAATGGTGCAGTTACTTGGCCTGGTGATTTATTGGAGGGGAACGCCCATGCAAAGGATACTCCAGTACTAGAGGAGATCACTCAAATTTGGAGTACAAGTGGGATTGTTCTATCCACCTTGGATGTTCTATTGTGGAGTTTGGAGGAGGCATTGCAATAACATGAAGATCGGTTGGTGCAGCAGGCTTGGAGTGGAACCTTTGTACCACCAAGAGATGAGTGTGAGGATGAGCCTCCAGAGTTGATTACCTTGACACCTCTAGATACCACACTCATTGCTTGGCAATATTAAGGTATACCATATACTTGGAGTAGATGGCTATCTAGAGTTAGAGGGACCTAATCGCTAGGTAGGGAGCGATTGTAGCACTTTAGAGTCCATGTATGACTTATGTTTGAGTTGTGCTTCTATAGTGTGTGATGGTGACAATGATGTATGTTGTGTAGCAATGTATATATGCACAAAATCTATCATGCCATTTGTAGTGTCACATCTAGATTGCTCGGATATTGGAGTTGCAATGATAGTAGCTAGAGGTATTTTAGCAGTCACTCATAGACTACTTTCCAACAGTCAGATTTTGTGTTTGGGGTATTAACTTCATGGTAGAGCCCACTGTCACTTTGCACCATTCGCACCATTGGGTGTGCCGTCAATGGGACCATTAGGGTTTCAGACCTAGCTCAGGTCCAAGAATATACTTTTGAAGTGCAACTCCAGAGAGCTCACTTCTCTAATGTTGAACCTTTGAATTCTTGGCTTTGGTGGACAAAGGCTGGCAAGTGTCATCTGGATTCTCTTAGCTAGAGTGGGTGTGGCTTGACTGTAATCAGTGCTTAGGTGTTGACAGTTTATATAGTGATAAATCAAGTACTGATCTGAGTTGATTTGATTTGAATGATGTAAATGAACTGATTATTGTGGCACTTTAGAGTCCATGTAGACTTATGTGAGAGTTGTGCTTCTATAGTGTGTGATGTTGATAGTGATGTATGTTGTATAGCAATGTATGTATGCATGAAATCAGTCTAAAATAAAATTGAAGTCATAATCATTCTAACTACTTCTTCCTTCTCTATTCTAACTTGGGCAACTCATCCAAAGTCACATATACTCCTACTCCTTCACCTTGAGTTTCTACACCTTCCTCCAAACTACTACAAAGTTGAACTAACCCTAATCTAAATAAATCTAATGTAAGACACACATTGTCTCACACTTCAATCATTTTCCTAACTACTCTATCCATAAGATGATTTAATAGATTGTTCATGTCAATGTTCTTCACCTTCCACTTCCTGGTCACCTGCACCAACAACTTCAATTTGTGCAGTCTAGACTCCTCTAGTCTTACTTTGGCGTCAATGCTCAACATCACCTTCACTGTACTTAGAATCTCCTCAACTGATCTCAACTACTTTTTCTTTGAGATCGGCTCTTCTTGAATTATCTCTTCCAACAACTTCTCTTGAAGCATCTTCAACTCCTCAACATGCTTCACCTCTAACTTCTCCTTCTCTTCAGCCTAATCCACCATTTGAGCTTCTAAGCACTTGATCAAATCCCACAACCTCTCTTCTTCACATCCACTACTTACCAATTATTCTTGCTGGGCCTGATCTTTCTGCATGGAAAGATGCAACTAACATCAACTGCTCCAATGCTTGTTCACTTACAAATGCTCTAGTCTTGAAGTGTATTACTTTGAGTTGAACATCATCAAACTCTTCCTTTAGTTTCTCAAACGGAAAATTCAGCTCCTTCAACTCTTCTAACATTCTAAAGCTCCTTTGCGCTTCTCAAAACTCTCATGCAAGTCTTTCAAACTTTGTTGTCAAATCACCACATCAACTTAAAGGACTTTGGCTTCTTCTTCACCTTGGGTCAATTTTTCCTTCAATTACAAGATTTAATTCCTCAAATGCTTCACCACTTGCAGCTCATCCTTCACCTCCAGATGATCTGTCTTTATCTCCTTCATCTTCTCTTGCAATTGCACTAATAAAAGATAGACAATCTTTGACAAATAATTTACTTCTCTAAACTTGTCCTCTTCTTTGTCTTTGGTAGGCAATGCTTTGGCTAGTGCCTTACCCCAAAGTCTTGATCTCCTTACCTTCAGATTGACCTCCTCCAAGCTTTCTTCATCTTCTTTGGCTCAACTTGGTCATGCACTCACAAACTGCAGACTTCTTCTTGAACTCACTCCCTCTAGAATACTAGCCTTGGTTCTTCATCCCACTCCTTTGGGATATCTACTTTAGGCAATTCCAGGTATTTTTTATCTCCTCCTTCCATGCGTTCAATCTCCACATGGAACTCCCAATCCTCTTCCTCAACCACTTCTTCTGCTGATTGCTAAACTTTGGGTTCTCCTTCATTGCCAGTGCTTGACTCCTTAATCTTTAGAGTGAGCTCATCTTCTTCCAAATCTCCCAAATTGGATTTTTCCTTCTCTTTTGACTCGGCTCTACTGACAGATCAACCACCGTCATTTTATACCTCAATTTCTAAGTCATTCTTCTTTGCACCATGGATACCATATCCTCAAGGAAACTTTGCTTTCTTGACTTTGGAATGGAAACTTCACTATCTTCTCCTATTTGGTTTTGGCAAAGCAATCATCTCCCTCTTGAATCTCCACCATGTAATGCCTCTCATCTACATCTACATCTTGATGAAGATCCTAATAGAAGCGTGACATCATCTTCTTCTCTCCTCCAAGCTGAGCAGGTTCAAACTCAAATAGAGATGTGCTACAAATGGTATGAAGTAATGGGATGACAAGTCCAACTTCCAATTTATGATCATTTGTCTCGTCCGGTGATAGAAACACTTTGCTCAGTTCCCCTTCTCACTTGCCAACATGAGGTGAAAGAAAACCGCTTGTTGCTTTGTTACGTAGGTTGCTTGCTTTAGCTTTCTCATAGCTATCAAAGTCCCAACAATACTTTGCCTTGTTGGGTCTTTGTAAGTGTCTACCTTGTAACCATTCTTCGTGCGAGGTGCACTAAAGGTACTCTTCAATTCTTCAATCTCCTTTGCAGGATTGCACTTCCAATTGAAGGTGATTTCTATCTCCCACCTCTCTGCCTAACATAAGTCTCCCAGCCAACTTTGTCCAATGAGTCGGATTCCCTCTCTTTTGCTCCACCTCAAGATCATCTATACAATTGATGGCAGGGATTTCTGCCATGAAACCTGGAAAACTCAAGTTTCATTTCCAAGCTAGCAATATGATCTGAAGCTAGCTCTAGACTTTGAACCTAGCTACCATGTCTAACCTCCAAATTGTAGGGTTTTGCACTGCAAGTGCTGGAATGTGTCTGTTGCTCTTCATTGGTATCATATGTTCTCTAACTCTTGATTTCTCACAAATTAATCCTGTGACTCGGCTCATAATTCTAATTTCCCTAAGACAATTTTTCAGAGGAACAAGATATTGATTTAACATTTCAAGACTTCCTTGATAGACTCTCAACCTTGTTGTTTGTGGTACCCACATTTTTCATTTTGGACAAGTTTTGAAGAAGAAGTGTCTTGCTCAAACCAAATTGAAACCAAATGGAGAAGAAATGAGAGGAAATTTGTATTTTGATCAAGCCTGAGGAAGTCTACTTTTTGTCAGATGAAGACGGACTCAGCCAAGATTGAAAGAGGGCAGACCCAAAGGAGGAATGGAAGTTACAGGTTGAGATTCTTGCGGGAGCTGTATCCCAATGTTCACAAGTCCAAATCAAGCATCTTGCATTTTGTTAGAAGAGTCTCATTCAGGGCTTTCCATTGCCACCAAAATCACAAATTTTGGAGGTCTGTCAAAGAAGTAACAAGTCTTTGAAGTTTTGGGAGTAGATGTACATAGTAAGTTAGTATCTTCGGGTTGATGTCTTTGGTCTTTGGACTTTGGAATTGAGACATCGGACTTTGGACTTTGGACTTTGGACTTGAGACTTCAGACTTTGGTCTTTGGACTTCGGACTTCAAGTTTACACAACTTCGGGTTAGAAGCTTCTTTGCCTCAAGACGAAGATGACTGTATCTGAGATAGTCGGACCTCGGAGTGCAATGAAGATGACTTTGGGAATTTTGGCAAAGGCATAAGAGAGAGTTAGGATAGAGAAAGAATAGATAGTTAGGATACACATGACTTCAATTTCAGTTCTGATTGGAAATGGAACAAGAATTGAAAGAGAAGTAGTAGTAGTGAATAAAACCAAAATGCAAGATCAGACAATAAGTGTCTTTGGGTCAGTCACATGAGAGATTATGGGAACGTGGGTTACAAATTGAAGGCGTAGATAGTGTACCCATGCTTTCAATTACAATTCTTGATGAGAATATAGTAAAATTAGCAAAGGAATTGATTGTAATTAGACCCGATATTGTAGAAGTAGGAATTCAAGTGTCATCGGACTTGTTATTTGACACATTAGAGAAGAGTGGGTCAGGAGATAAAGAAGTAGATGGAGTAACCCTGAGCTTAATTGTGGTTCCTAGTGTAGAAGTAGTAGAAGTAGTGCATGAATTAGTAGAATTAGCTATACCCGAAGAAGGAGAAGTACTAGGAAGATCATCGGGTTTGGAAGCCTATGATGAGGTAGACATCGGATCGAGATAAGTATTGATTTTGAGATAGGAAGAGACAAATATGAAGAGATGGATAGTCAGTTTGGATCTGCAGGTAGGAAGAGATGTTAGGAAGCGGTACATTAGTAGGAAGAATTGATGTTTGCTTCAGTATTTAAGGGGAGCATTTGCAGTCTCATGTTGTTCAGTATTCAAATTTCTGAAGATAGATAAAGCAAAGTGTTGTTTTTCAGTGCTCGTCACTTGAGCTTAATTCAGATTGTCAATTCTGTGTGTGTGTTTGTGAGTGTGTGGAGAATTCCAAAGTGCAAGTCCGTGTGTCCATGGATGTTGGATTTTGCAGCCTTGATCTTCATTCTGTGTGTTTGATCCTGAGTGAAGTGCATCATAGCAATGCCTTGACAGGTCTGAGAGGAATTGTAGTGTTGGTAGTATTTTGCATTTGTGAGTGCAGCACGAAGTTGATGTGAAACAATTTCAATCAAGGAAGTTGTGCCTTTAGTGGAGGGGTGGAACACAATTCTGAGGCAAAATTGTTCTTTACAATGAAGTGCCATCTTCGGGAGAATCTGAATCATCACAATCAAGAGTTGTTTGGACAGAATTTGCTATGTTGTGATTATGTGTGTGTGTATTTGTGACAAGTTGTCAAGATTGTGAGCTTGTTACTCTCTTTTGGGTGTAGTTTCTACCTGAGAGATTAAAGAAGAAATCAAGAAGAACTACATTGTGGCTTTTGACTTTGTATTTGGACATTTCTGAATCCTATCTCTACAGGAACAAACTTCACTTACCCGATTACCGCAAAAGTGATATTTGCCGGGTTGTCACATAGTTCTTTGAGGTGCAGTCATTCTTTGTTCAAGCCTCAATCAAGACTCATGCATATTGCATGACTTACTCTTGTCACTCTCAAATTTATCCTTACTAAAAAGTAGCCATTTTCATTAAATGTACATTCTTGATTAGTACGGCCCAAGTCAAAAGTTGTTAAGGTGTTTTTGGATTGGTAAGTTGATCATATTGATCATTACTTTGGGTTTATTGTCCTTCTAGTCTGATTTGAGTCCTTCTTTGTCTAACATGAAGTCAACTTCCTTGGGTCAGATCCAAACACACAATTTTTCTCTTCTTTATTTCATTTGGTTTTAATTTGGCTTCAACAATTCACTTCTTCTCTAAAAAAAACAAAAACAAAAAATGTAGGTACCACATACCCCCTCTCTCAAATGTGAGTGTCTCCATAAACATCAGCTTCATCTCTTCTTTGCACCTTTGTGTCCATGGTCCAATGTCTTCTGATTCTCCACCCATTTACTCAAGTGGCAAAAGGATTCCCCTCCACATCTACTAGTTGAATAAATCCATTGTTATGTATGTGCATTACTTGGTATGGCTCAGTCCATCTTAAGTGCAGCTTGCCTGGAAAAAATATTTAGTGGCTGTCATACAACAACACCAAGTCTCCCTCCCATAGAGCAATAGGCCATAATCTCTTATCATGCCGGACTCCACTGACCTTGTATCTCTTTTGTTATTTGCATTGCATTGTCTCTCTTCTCTTCTAGCCACATTAGTTGTTGGATCCAAAGATCCTCACTTTATTCCTCCTACAATTGTTCCTCACACAAGATCCGATATGATGGTACTTCAAATTCAATTTGTAGTATAAGATGCAATCCATAAGTTAAGAAATATGGATTTTTCTTGGTGGTGATCTTTTCTATGGTTCTATATGCCCATAAAGCTACAAGTACCTTTGTATCCCAATTGTAGGCATAATTGACAATCACCTTCTTCAAAATTTTACACAATAATCAACTTGCCTTATCTATCAACCTATTTGCTTTTGGATTGTAAGGAGTTGTCTTCCAATGTTTTATTTGAAAATACTTCGTTAACGTCCATACAAATGAGTTCAAAAAATGAGTCCCTCGGGCACTAACCAATTCCAAAGGACAACCATAATGTGAGATGATATTTTGGAAGAAAATCTAAGCTAAAATTTTTGCATCATCTCTCTGAGTTGCTTCACCTTCAACCATTTGAGTAGTATACTAAAATGTATTGCTTCCTTGTGAATCAAGTGACTAGTTGAATTGGACTCACAAAATCAATACCCCATTTGAGAAATGGGGTCAATGGTAAAATTGGTCTCACGGGCCATTAGCTAGTAGCCATTAGTTTTCCTATTCTTTGACAAGCCTCACAACTTCAGATATGGGCGTGAGTATCTTCATACATTGTATGCCACCAATACCCCATCATAAGAATTTTTCTTCATTGTGTTCTTCAAGGCATAATGTCTTCTTGATGCTTTTAAGTGTAAATATTCAATTACTCCCCCTACTTTGCTTCCAAGCACCTATGAAGAACTTTGTCTTCACCAATCTTAAAAAAATGTTGTGCTTAACTTGATATGGTCCTATTTTCTTGAAAAAGACTGCTCTTTGCACCGGGTCACCTCAAGACACTGGCAAGTATGCAAATAATGATATTTTGCCGCATACCTTGTACTTTACATTGCCATCAATTGGTAAAGTTCTTCATCAAGAAATTGGTCATCTACTTCTAGATCCTAGTCTTGAGTCTCTAACCTAGACAAGAAGCCCACAGTTCCATGCTAAGTCCCCTTCCTTACTTATATAGTGTATGTGAATTCTTGTAACAACAAGATCCATTGTGCTATTTTCTTAGATAAATCCGCCTTCTTCACCAGATATTCCAATGCATAATGGTACATGTGGAGTAAAAAATTGTATCCTAGCAAATAGTGGCAAAACTCTTGCAAGCATACACCATTCCAAGTGCTTCTCTTTCAATCATAGTGTAATTGATCTCTACAACTAAACATTGTCTATTAGTGTAATAAATGGCGTAGTCTTTCTTCTCCTTGTCTTTCTAACTCAGGACTACTCAAATTGCTATGCACAAAGTATCCACATACACATGAAAAGGGACATCCTAATTTGGAGCCCTCGTAACAAGTCCTTCCACCAATTTCTTCTTCAACACTTGGAAAGCTTCTTCTTGTTACGCTTCCCAAAAAAATTCCTTCCTTCATTGCAAAGACACATTTCTTTAGGTATAATGACAATCCAGAAAAATGATACCTTTCAAAATTTTAGCAAAGGTAGTCCAAATGTACATCTCTTTATCCAAACACACAAAAGTCATCAATGAAAACTTCCGCAAACTTTTGTAGAAAGTCTTTAAAAATTGCATTCATCATCCACTGGAGAGTAGTTGGAGCATTACACAACCTGAAGTGAATTTTATTATATAAAAATGTGCCCCAATTGGTCATGAAGGTGGTCTTGTACTTGTCTTCTTTTTGAGTGTACACTTGATTGTAGCTTGAAAATCCATCAAGAAAACTATAAAAAAGATGACTTGCTACTTGGTCCAAAATTGTGTCAATAAAGAGCAAAGGATGGTAATCCTTCCTTGTGACTACATTCAACTTTCTAAAGTCTTGGCAAGCTTGTATTTTTCCCATCTTCCTCTTTGGAACAATGACAATGGGAGAAACCCATTCATTGCTCAAGATTGGAAAAATAATTGCAACCACCAAGTAGTTATCAATTTCACCTTTCACCAAGAGCAAGTACTTTGAGTTAAGGTGGTATTGATCTTGCCAAACTGGAATGATACTTTCAATCAGACCAATCTGATGTTCCCCGAATTGTAAGAGGATTCCTGACATTTGATCAATAGACCAAGCAAATACATCTTGGTACTCATAAACAAGGCACTGTACCCTATCAATTTGTTTAGAGTGTTCTATCTTGGATTATTTTTCAATATTTTGCCTTCTTCCAAGACTACATCTTAATAGTCATCAAGGTAGATGACTCCGTCAACATGATCAACTTGGCTCAACCTGATTCGAATGGAGTTTAGATCTCCTTCCTCCAAATTGCTGCTATCCAAGGTGACATCATATGGATCTCTTTCCTTGACCTCCACCTCGTAGCACTCCAAATAATTTACCTAGACTCCCTCATTTGAGTACTTAAGACAAAGATGAAGAATCTTAGACTCATCTTAATCTTCTAACAAAGTAGTTTTCCCAAGGTGTGGAACCTTTGTCCAACTGACTATCACCAACTTCTGGTCCTCAAACCAGATGTCTCTGAACCTTAGCCTGTGCTAGTGCCAATCCACCATAAATTGTGCAATGTACAACCAAGGTCTTCCTATCAAGAATAGGTAACCATTTTTGGTCATTGGTCTTGGTGCAATATAGCTTAGCTTAAATAATATGCCTCCCAATGATCATGATTATATTAGACAACATGCCTAGAGGTTGATGCTTGGTTTGTTCCACAAAATTCCGAATTTGTGGCGTTGGTTCAAAAGTATGATACCCCAATCTATGTGTGGTGTCCTCAATCACACTCACACCGTACTGCAAGTCAATGGGTACAGATGTGATCATGCAACTTCTGATCTCCATATCTACTTCTGGAGATCCCAAATTTTCTTGCTCAATATGATAAATTTTTGGTAGATCCTTGAGGATAGTCCTCACTTTCTTAAGGGCTAAACTTAATTGCTCTTGTACAACTTATTGTCCTCCCACAATCATTTGAATGTAATATTTGCTTGTGTGGATGCAAGATCTGCTAGAATATCTTGCTTCTTTGTAAATCCTTATTGGAAGCTTATGAGGTTTTTGATAATGTATCTAAAACCTTAGAAGCACTCAGTCCCGCCAAGAGTTTGGCCTGTCATTTACATGCAGTCTTTAGGAAAGGGTTTAGGGGGTACTCTCCCACGTTTCACCTTCTTTGCCTTTGTCTTTAGGTTTGAGTTCTCAACCCGATCTGACTTTACGTTGGGTCTCTTCAAGATGGTGACCAGAGTACCAATGGTCTGAACCTGAGGTACTTTGGGTTTACCCACTTTGGCTTGAATGAGATCTTTGACTTTGGATCTGATGTCCACCGCAAAAACTAGAGCTTTTGTCTTTGGATCTTCCTCCAAACTCATTTCTCAAATTCCTTGCACAACTTCTTGAATTTCTTTCTGCAAGGCTTTAGCTTTGGCTTTGGCTTTAGCCAAGATCTTCTCCTCCTTTGCAAATAAGATTGACTTTGGATGGAGTCTCTTCATCTTTCACAAAGACAACAAAGTAGTGCTTACTTCTTCAATATCATGCTTCTTCATTTTGGAGCATGTTTCAACTCACAACTTCCAAGTCTAGCCATTCCCTTTCTAGGGCCAGACTCACTCCTTAAAGAATTTCTTCTTCAAGGGTGATGAAATTCACCATGTTATCCCGTTTTGGTTGCAATGCAGCTCACTCAGCCAAAGTCTGTACATACTTCACTAGAGGCTTTGGGTTTGGTGGTTGGGGACACTGGTTACAAACATGGCTAGGACCCATACAATTTTTGCAAAGTAGAACTTACCCTACCTGCCGCCTTGGCTCAAGACAATTTGGGGACCAATGGCCCATCAAGACACAATTATAGTATGCTCCAGATGCAACATTTTGAGGCCGGTTTTGGTTGGACATTGGCATTCTTTGTTGGGGATAATTGTTGATGTACTCCCTTGGTCCATACCTTGGACCTTGTTACAATGTACTTGCTTGGAGTTGTACCTCTTGGGTTTGGTACACCACTTCTTCTTCCTCAATTTGGTCCCAACTTGGAACCCAATCAATTTGTCGCACCAGGATTGCAGTTCTTGTTGTCAAAAATTTTGTGTTGGCATGACCTGACTTGCCACATGAAGTGCACCACAAATTTGGGCTTGCAAATGAAGAGGACTCTCTTCATTTGCAAGCCCAAATCAGTTTATTTTGTCCTTTGCCCCAATCATTTGAATCTTGAAATGCGCAAACTCTTTAATAAGTTCTTTAATAAGAGTTTCCAGCATAATGTCTATCTTATTGGCACTTTTAGCTAGGTAGATAATATTTTCTTTCCTCCTCCTTGTCCATTCTTTTTTGGCTTAGCATCTTCTTCTGATTCCAAAGAAGAACTTGACGAGGTAGAAGATTCATCCAAAGAAGAGGAGGTACTGCAAGAGGCTCTTTGTCTCAACTTCTTGCACTTCTTTTCCTAGTTTCTTTTATTACCGGCTGAATGAAAGTGGGGTGCCTCGTATCAGGCAATATGTTTGAGTACCAACATGTTACATTCCTCTCCTTGGCAAAGATCTTAATTTTGGTGACAAATTGCTGAGGAACCAAGTGATGGCTTGGGCATCAGAGTAACCCACCATACCAGATTGCTTTGGCACTCTGTTCAACAACACCATAACCACTCAATGTAATCTCTCAACTTCTCATTCTTCTTGTGATCCAGATCATTGAGTCCGGCAAAGACACTCATATAATAGTCAACTTCCCAGAAGTTATTCCAAAGATTTGTCTAGTTGGCTAGCTTGAACCCTTTTTGTGTAACATGGGTATATCGGCTCTGAGCTTTCTTCTGGAGCATCTAGGGAAAAATTGCTACCAATCTGTAGATTCATGTTCTTATTGGCAAAGGACACAACCTTAAATTCCTTGATGAATTCATTAGGTTCTTTATCACATTCAATCCCCTTATACTTTTGGTAAGCTTGTTTGGCAATAGGGAAAGAAGTCATATTGAAGGTTTGATGAAAAGGCTATTGAGGTACCAAACTTGGTTGACTTGAGGTTCTTGAAGGTGATTGTGCTTTGGATTTAGGCCAAGTGTCCCAAGGTACTAAATTCAACAATAGGTCTTTGTTGAGAGGTACTTCAACCAGAGGTACTTTGACTTCAACCCAAGTTTGAGGAAGAGGGTCAATATCATCAAACTGCTCTTCAAGATCCCATTAAACTATTCAAGGGATCATATGTAAGATGTATTGGCAGTCTTCTTTAGTCAAGATTTGTGTTGTCTTTTCATGAATCAAATCTTTTAAGTAATCGGCTCCTTTAGCAGTTTTGGGAGAAGTTGGTGTGTTGTGTCTCAGAAAATATGTCTGTCCACTTGTGTCTTTCTTTCTTTTGGGATGACCGGGTGAAAAGTAGTTGGTAGATGATGTTTAGTTCCTTGTTTCTTCCGTAGGATCACACTCCCAATCAAAAGTGATCCCTATGGGCTCTCCTGCATTCTGTCCAAAGACTAACCTCCAATCGGATTCAGTCAAGTGACTCAGGTTTCCTCTTGTCCCCTCCTTTTTTGGACCGTCCTCATAATTACTAGCCACAATTTTTGTCATGAATCTTGGAAAACTAAGATTCCAATTCCATGCCGGAAAGATCATCCAAAGTAGGTTCAAGACTTCAAATTGGGCTACCATATCAACTCATCTAATTACAAGATTTTGGACAGAGACAGCCAAAACTTGTCTTCCTCCCTTGAATAGCATCGTGCTTCTCTTCTCACTTGGCTTCACACACAGAAATCCCATGACTCGGCTTTTGACTCTAACATGATTAGGACAACTACTCAAAGGTACATGATAGTCTTGCAACATTGCAGATTCTCCTCAATGAAGTCTCTATTTTATACTCTTCTGGTCCACAATCATTCTTCAGTCAAACATCAGTCTAGAATCACTTCTTATGCATGCATTACTCTTATCACTTTCACATTTATCCTCACACAAAGTAACCATTCACATTGAGTGTACCTTCTTGGCTAGTACGGCACAAGTCAAGGCTGTTAGGGATCCTCGAATCGGGTTCTTCATTCTGATGTGAAGTGTACTCACTTTAGGTCTTCTGTCCTTCCAAGTCTGATCTGAATCTTCATCTTCCCCAAGCCAAAATAGACTACCTTGGGTCAGATCGGATTGAGTGTCCTATTTTGGATCCAAACACAACAATTATCTTCATCTATCTTCCTTTCCTACTAAAAAATACATTCTCTATCCAAAAAGCTGTCAAAAAAGAAAAAATATGTGTACCACACTCTTCCATCCAGAAATGTTGGATTTGGCCTACAGATTCTTGAATGCACCTTGCAGAACTACTTTTATATTTTAAAGTCTTACTATAAATCTCCAATGGTACTTCTTTAAGAATTGATTCTGTATGATTCTAGAATCTGATTTCACATCATATAATATGCACAAAGGCCTCTGTATCTCTTATACCAATGAAATGTGTAATTTGCCTTGTATTCCTACAGTAAGGAACTTAACTACTGTCGCAGCTGTTCACTATGTACAAGATTAGCCGATTTCTACTTTTGTTTCTCCTATTGGGGCTTAGCACCATGTTACCTTTTTTTCTCTTCCTTGTACGGCTTGATGGGGTCTTCCCATTTTCATTTTTCCTACGCGGTCGCCTTTTAAACTTTTGTTTCTCTTTTGAAGTTTGATTCTTGGACCAATCATCCGTTCTATTGAGCATATCAATGGCACGGGCATCACGGAACTGTAGTCTCCAACGGACTGCGGAACACAACACCGTAGATCTCGACGGTTTGAGCTTTTGACTGCCAGTGGACCTTAACCTGGTTGCCATGACACGGAATCGCTGCAAGCTTGTATTGTGACAATACTTCCGTTCACTGGATCCTGCCACCATTTTCTTCGCATTCTTTAGTCGCATGAGAGTGTAATAACTACAATACATAAACGAGAAGCTTTGGCCCGGAGCATGCTCAATATTACTGTAAATGAGAGAGAGAGACCATGAGGGGAGCGGAGAGTGTGCACGATACTATCGCCTCTGTTTTCCAACATTTATCCATGCCAGGTTGATATGTTCGTGCAGGAAATCGAAGTGAAATATAAAACGAGCGACTGGTTATGCCTTTCCAAAACCAACCCAATCATCTACTTGAAGGCGCGGATTGGTTTTCCTTGTGGAACTAAATTACAGATATGGGTATCATCGCCCATGCATACTAGAGGCATACAAAAGGGAAGTGACGGAAGTATACCCCTTCTGGCCGGGACGTCTAGCTAGTTGTATTTACTCTGATAATGTAGCTAAAATAAAGATAAACAAGATAAAATGTAGTTAGATAATTCTGAAAATTTTACTGATGATGTCTTTATATATAAAGTAAGTCTTTAAGTCTTTACTTGTAAAGATTTTAAAATTGGGTGTCAAATTAAGTAAGGAAATTACTGTACAAGTGTATCTGTTGTCTAGAACTTGCAAAGAGCACTTATCATGTCTTGCACTTATGCAATGTTACTTAATATGACATTTTCATAGGAAGTTAATCAATAAATTATTCAATATTGGTCGAGAATAAATAAGGCCATTACTAGTGAGATTAAGAATAAGTGAATGAGTAAGAAAATATATAGTTTTAATTTCTGACAGATTGTAATGAATTCCAGCACAGATAAATTCTAACATGAAGTAAATTTTTATTCATGAATCAACATGAGGAAATTTTTTTATTACTTCACTATAACAAGGATAAGTGCTTTCTGGGAGAACTATGAATTGTAATGCAATTTTGTGACAAGGGAAAGTACCAAAAATCTTATATATCAGTAAATTCTGCTGGTGGATTGGGAACAAATTTTCAGCATCATTTTTCATAACCCATCTATTCAAATTCTACTCAACCAAGAAAAAATATATCTTAAAAAAATATTGAAAAGCACAAATAAATTTTATTGAAAATTATTTTTACTCTATTTATATTATGACAAGATTATTCTTTTAAAAAATTGCCATCAAATCTTCAATTTTCAAATTTATCAAATAAGATGTATCCATAAACATCTTTGATTTCCCATCATTGAAAAGCGAGAACGCAAAGTGTTGAGATGATTGTTTCTTGATTCAATTTGATGTGAATAATTCTGACTATTCAAAGTGGCCTTCAAAATGATAAAAGGGCGACCGCAAAGAAAAGACAAAGGATGGGAAGACCCCATCAAGCCTACAAGGGACAGATAAAAAAGGTAAAATGGGGCTAAGCCCCAGGAGAGTCTATATGAGAAATCTGCACTACTACACCTGAGATATCCAAGCTATGCAAGTCATACGGTCTACAAACAACTGGAGCATCCGAAGAAGCATCACCTGGTGTGAGTGCTCTCCTATAGATTGCACCAGCCACTGCCCTCTGTAGAGCAATGGCACAAGTTGTCTAAAATATGCTACAAAGTATGAGAGTGAGAGTGGTATCCCTTGGTGCCTAACATGAGAAGCTCTTGTGCACTCCTTGACAAATGAGCCAAATGCCATGTCCATTCCTCCATATAACTCCAAGGCTAGAGGAACAAAGAGGTGACCTGCTGCATGCCCCTATACTTGGAGACCTTACGACCTGTTGCTACACTTGCTGTCCATCTAGGAGGATGGGTAATCATTCACTCCAAAATTGTATCCCTTGTTGGTTCTGTAACCATGACATCCACTACTATCACCTGATCATCTTGGACCAAGTACAAGTCAACCCTAACACATGTCACATGCAAAGCATATGAACACTCCCTCCAAGCCAAGTATACACTCTCTGATGCCATAGCAAACACTTTGTTTCTAATAGCATCATGGGTAGCCTTTGTCCTCCAAAAGGACATTGTGTCATATGGACCGTTGCGGCATCTAGTATACCACACTAGATGCAAGTGAACCACATTCACAACTGAGTAATGAAGATGAAAATGGGTGGACCAAACCTAGGCAAAACCTCATTGCTCTAAAGAAAGTAGCTGGTGCGAGTCAAAATGCCCTAATGCATGGTCAAGCTAGGATCAAGAACCTACATCCTTACCAAAGCAAGAGCAATGATGTGCTCTAGTAGCCTAAGGAATGGACAAGTCAACTAAGAGAGAATATAGCTTATGCTCACACTATCACTCCATCAAGGAAGATTGTAAACCTCTAGTCCAATCAGATGATAATGAAGCAAAAGATGGAAAGTCCTTGCATGCTCGTGGGGATAGACTATCTCTCATCTACCACAATAACATTTGGAGAGAAAAGGACCCCTACTCCACCAATGACATAAGTCTCCAAAAATGGCCTATCAACAATCATAAAACAAGAAGAAAGCAGGGGTGCCAAGAGAGCCCAACTACCCAAAAATACTATAGGTGTTGTCTCCTCCATAGGTAGCAAGCCAACCACTCTATACAAGATTGATAAAGTCATCTATCTATGTGCCAAATCCCTTTTCACACACTCAAATGTCCTTGGTCCAATAATATCACCAAAGACTTCCATAATCCTCCTATCAAAGGCTCTCAGACATGATAGGAAGGATGAGGAGGGATGAATTGTATGGATGAAGTAAGTTGGTTGACAAGAAATACTAGAGGAGAGTATACCAAAGTCCATCTATGGATCTCCTAGTAATGAAAGGTCATCCACATAGAGAACATCCTCTACAAGGGTAGCATTTAAGAAGTGTGTGACAAAATACTCAGATCCTATTGGCACTCAAGGAGCACATAGTCCACTTGTAGATATGATACACCCCTCTGAAAGCTCAAGGTGGAGAGGGATACCTTAAGGGGACCATGCGCTGCACTTTGACACCTTGACTCTCAAGCCTACTAAATGTAGCTTGGTAGTCAAATGGTCAAAGGCCTGCCTAATCTGATCTACATGGTCCATGATGTGCGTATCATCTACCAAGGTGGGAAATACACAACCTGGCATGACAAAAGTAGTAGATAAGAGAGCTTTAAAGTGAGCCATGGCAAATAAGGGCCCCCTAAAGGATCTCCCTAATGTGTATCAATAATTGACTCCAAGACGGTGACTGCTTCTTGCAAAGAACCATGCTGGTAGTAAAGGGAACCAAGAGAGCCATAAAGACCACACAAAAGGAATAAGACTCACCAAAGATCCACCAGTCTCCCTAAGCTCTCTAAAGATGGATGCCCATGAGATGCTATTAAAAGTGTTCTCAACATCCACCGATAGGATGACCTACTCTGGATGGATATCTAGGAGTGCCCTAATGCTTAAGGATATAGCCTCATATCCTCCAAGTGTAGCTACTCCAAATTGATGGGGATTGAGGTGTTGTCAAAAGTGAGAGTGATGCTGAAGGACAATGGTACAGTTGACCAAATGCAAAAAGATCTTTCTCAATAGCAATCAATCTAATGCGTCTCATGTCCTTCTCCATTGCAAGAAGTAGACCAGCACCTAACACCCAACTAACAAACATAAGAATGTATCCTCTTTCTACTACTATAGCCACCTTAAACAACTCAGTAAAACCACTAGAAGGATAATCTGCCTGATAGTAATCTCTAAGGTGCTCATATACAATATATGCCTTGACAAGCCTTTTGAGGAAAGGCGAGGGGTAGTGCACAATGCTTGTGCAAAAAGTGATCTATCAAGACATAAAGGCTGCTCAGGCTGATAATGTAAGACCTCTAGTGATAGTCCCTCTACTATTATAAGTTGTAGTGAGTGTAGGGAAGAGATAGTCTCATTAGTAGGACTAGCCATAGACAAAGGGTGTAGCATTTGTGATGCTCTACTAAATTCTCTTGCCTGACCCAATGTTATACACCATTGTAATAGAGTGGACTATGTGGTATCCTATGACAACACTTGTATCGTAAAACATGTAGCCCTAATAGACTCCTCCTAAAGTGCCACCCAATCCCCACTCAGAATTGGTAAAATCTAGCAGCCACCTCTCTATGCCCCGCACATCCCCCTCTAGCATAACAAAGACACCATCAAGGGAGTAAGAGGAATAGGAACCATGCTAACTTGTCCAAGGATCATGTGCCAAATGATCAAGTGGTAGGCAAAAAGCTTGTCTAGCCTCATTATGGAATAGACATAGACATAGAAAACTAGTCTCAATAACCCCAAAATGTAACCCGCTTGAGAAGCTAACCATTCCCACGACTTGATCTGTATCCTTAGAACATTCAACAAAGGGATAGAAGAAGCATGCATAATCCCAAGTGTCAATACTGTTGATATGGTTGCTTGCCTCACGACGTGAGCATCCCAAGTGGTATATTCATAGTCCTTGTGTATTCTTCCACATAGATCTTTACTCCTTGTGAGGTAAAGTGTCGATGACACACTAAGTATGGTGTATCCCCAACCGCTCTAAGCGGCTCCACATGGGGAGGTGTAGCCATGGCTAGCACAAGAATAACGATAGTAGCACATGATGCTCCTCTCCATATCTCCCCTTCCTTCCAAAACTACATCCCTTCACATCTCAACTCACATAAGAAAATACAATTTCTCTAAACTATAAAAACTATAAATTATCATGGAACTTAATCATGAAAACCAAAAGATTAGAAATGAAAATTCCTGACCCATCACTTTCAATGTAGAATGATCACTCTAAACTCTAAAAACCCTAAAAATACACATAATTTTCTTCTCAATTCTCCATAGTCTTTAACCTAGATACCAACCAAGCAGAAATTGAAAAATAAATAGAATTGACTATTCACTCAAATGCTATATACCAAAGAGCCCTCAGATAAAATATATATCTTTCCTATCGCATCTCTCCCTCTCCTTTCGTATCTCCACACGCTCCCCAAACTCCTCCTTCGTTGATATGCGTTCAAAACAGGAGATGAAAATGAGCGGTCTATAAATGTCTGTCTCCTATGTTAAGACAACGATGTGTTTAATGTCATCAGCTGCGACGGTTTAAGACAAAGATTTGACAGTTGAGAGTGTGTGTCGCTGATTTCTAGAGTAATATATTGAGGGAGTAAAAAATTGAAACAAACATTGACTGCGGAGAGCAAACTTTAGTGAGATAGCTCTCAACTTGCAATTTATTTTAGTACGGGAAACTAGTGTAGCAAAACGGATTAGAGTGAACAAGTGAACTCTTAATTTATCAAATCTAGTAAAAATGCAGATTGAATATACTGCAACATGCGATCTAGGATTCAATTTTAAAATAAATTCGTTGTCAATATATTCATGGCAGTCATCTAATTAGCATTATCAATAATGACCATGAAATTATGGATGAAATAATTATTAGTGCAAGTGGGTACTGTATTGAGGCATAGGAGATGCCATGCTACCATGAAATTATAGATGAACAAAATATTATCGAAAGTTGGTTTCCTACGCAGGAATACGGGTAGTTGTTAGCCTTCTAGCTATGAACGAACAAATTGGCAGGTCACATGTACCAGCTGAGTTGAGAGAATTGGTGGAGTTGAAATATCTTTTGCTACTTGGGAAGGTGTTAACGGATAAGATTCATACCTCGGGAAATTATTCAAAGTTGTTATTACGTGCAGACTTCAGCAACAACTTGATTGGAAAGATACCATCTGCTCCGAGAATTGATCGTCCATTGTAAATCCATATCTCCAGATGAACCAACCAACTTCAGGTGGTATGCTAACTTGAATTGATTTAAAGAATCTTATTGAGTTGAGCCTTTCCATGAACCAACTGTAGAGGGTCAGTGATCGAGATTGAAGGTAGTTTTTATGTGCCTTTCGAATTCTGGATGTGACTCATGATGAATCGAAAGGAAACTATACTACTCTTTATGTGCCTTCCGAATTCTGGATGTGCCTCATAATGAATTGAAAGGAAACTATACCATCCAACATTGCAAACGTTTCATCCCTAGTGCCTAGTGCGAGCTTAAACGTGACCGCAACCTCATTGGCGGAATTCCAACCAATCTCCGACATTGAGGAAATTCATTATCAACAATTACTCTCGGCAAACAACATACCTGTTCGATCCCTTCCTCATTTTAGCTACAGACGCTTACCAATGCTAGACTTGAGTTATAACTCCTTTCACAGTCTTTATTAACAATGTGCTTAGTTCTCTTGTAGAATTATGGGTTATGCACACACGCTATCATTGTTAATATGCATCAACTTTACGCATAATTGAGTCATTGAATTTCTCATTTCATGGTTTCATAATATGCAGAAACCTTTCGGTGAGGTCCACAGTCACGTATAATTTCATGATATGTGTGAGTTTGATAGTAACTTTCATGATATATAGAATACTAGATGCATGGGCAGAGTTTCATCATCGTTCTCAAATTATTATTCACATTTTCATTTGGACAATTATCCGGGTGAAAGAAGAATAGACATTACACATCTGGGTGAAATGCATTGACTAATAAAGAAGTAAGTTGGAACGGTTTCTCCATTACTGTCTACTTGACGCACCGTGTACAAGTCCCACATACTTGACTGTTTCATATCACAAGGTTAACTTCACTGACGATTTCGATTTCCATGAGTTGTCAATTACTAAAGTTGAGTTGAGTAGGTAAAGTCCAAATAAAGCTTTTGCCTGCTTTTGACTACCAAATTTCTACCACTCCGCTCCCAGGTTTGATACTCAATAGTTTAGCCTCCATAAACATTTTGCTCTCTAAAATTGAGGATGTAAGTGCCCTGCTAACAGAGTCGTTGCCTCCATCGCTGCCAAGTTTCGTTGAAGGGACGTTTTGACTATACTTGCTGGGATTGGAGCCAGTCCTGGACATAGTGCTGAAGAAACTCTGGAAGCAGAGTAAATGTTGCAATAGACAATAAATCCTGTGCTTGAGATACCACCAATAAATATGAAACCACTCACTCACGACGAGATCGAGGTATTGATCAGAAAAAGTTAACGCCTAGATCACCATGTATGCCTCTGAGAGACCTGTTTCCACTGTAATCGAATACAAGTTAGGTTTTGAGGTGTTTCAGCACAGACATTAGCTGCACATCGATCAAGAAAAGTACATTCAGGAAGCCTATTAGAGAAAAACTGCTTCACCCTCAGTGCCTCCTTTGGGTCTTTCACCAGAGGTCGATCAATCAGAGACGTGAACGTTGCTATGTGTTGCCCTATATGACTGCCTTGATCTCGTAGTAAGCACGCGAGAATAATCTTCACGGTCCTTACTTCTAGAGGTGCTCAACAGACGAAGTCAAACTTACTGCTCTGATTTTTTGTTCTCAATGTGTAGCATATCGGTGAGGATTGAATTATCTGCTATCTGCCTGCGCATATTCAGTTTCTCACCTTTAGATTCAGTAAGCACATTGGATCCTAGACATAACTGCTGATTCTGACTTCCATAAATGCACCAGTACGTAACCACAATAACTCCGCCGGCATGCTCAAGGATTGACATGGAGATTGAACTTGCATGCACAGTTCACTCTCCATTCTCTCTACTATCATGTTAAGAGACCAGACTTGAACAAAATTACCTTCACAACTTAACCTGATGCTATCTGGATCTTGTTGATCTATGTAGATCGGGTATTCCATAGAAATCTTTGATTTCCTGCAGCGATAAGTTGTGCCTTAGAAAGTCAGACCATCTGTAGTTAAGATACACTAAGCGCCTGATGAAATACGAGACGTAGTAATTCAAAGACGGCAATGTATGGGACATGCTTAGCAAGGACTAAATCATAGAGAATTCAAGTTATCACCCACTGGCAGAGATGTTAACTAACCTGTGGGCGGACGTCTACCAATACCACGTTTCTCTCATTTTTATCAGATCCAAGGCTTGAGCTGGTGAATATTGCCTGAGTATTCTCCATATCGGCTTTGGAAGTAGCTGAAACTGCGAGGCAAAGAAGAAATAATTCAAGGTACCATCTCTCTTGAACAAGGTAGGTAAACCCCACATTCATTTCATAATAGTGTTTGTGTTTGTGGGCATGTGGAGACTCCATCGAACTCAGGAAACTGAAACTAAATGAGGCTCCAGAAGCACCAAAGAGAGGAAGAGATCTAATAACAAGTATAGAGTATGAAATGTAAGTACCATCACGCTTCGAGAACTTCAATTCACTAGTGAGCATACCTCAAAAAGACAGTACTTCTCTGAACCAAAACTACTAGAACGACGGAATATGCCTGCACAGTGAAGATCGTGCACAGTTGGGACAGCTTCCGACTGTTGCCTTAATCATTACACCAAATAAAGTGCGAATAGATACCTGGGCCACTAGAGCCTGTGTGCAGGTTGTCTTATAGGGTCTTACGCAATGTTTATGTCCATATAGAAGCTCGTTTTGAGACAATGTGGACATTCGAACGGGAGCTTTACCAACTGATAAGGTCTCCTTGGTGTAAAAAATATACCTGGTTGAAAACAGAGCCCAAGTGTTCTGTTACTTGTGAGACTTTCCTTTCAAGATCATCCAGGGTGGTTAAGATATCTTCTGGTAAAGAAGCCTTGGCGGAGAAGGAAAGTTTTGTGATCAAATCTCCCACTGTCACAAGCACTGTTCTTGTTACATCCTTTACAACAATAACCACCTGCTTGAGAGCATCATTGGCAGGTGTTCCCACGCGGAATGGAGCAGTAAAATCTATGGAAACCTTTGGAGTGCTAATGCCATCCACTTTCGTTCTCAGCCCACTAACACTCTTATCGACGGTCTCTGTTGCTGAACATACCAAGTTTACCAAATAACTATCGAAGGTATCATATGTATTTCTCACCGAACAGCTGAGTTGATTTCATCTGTTGTGGACTTTACGTAGCTGTTCGCAGCGTCTGCAAGGTATTCCTCCTTAGCACTCAGGATCCCAGATGATCCATTCGAAGCACCGGCCTTCACTGTATTCAGACATGCCCGGCTGATCCATCCTCTGCAGCAAACATGACTCAATCCAGTGCCTATCCTGCTAACTCATCCTCAGCAGCTGACCTGACTGCATCCAGAGACTGTACTCCTGGTCCATCTTCAGCTGCTGACTTGACTGCATGAAGTGCCTGCACACCTAATCCTTCGTCAGCAATAGACTCCCAAGCATCCATTGTTGTTTCAGGAGCAGTTCAGGTCCATCCAACATGCTGGGAGGAACAATCTCAGCCGGATGTAGATTGTCTGCACGCACATACAAACAAACCTTTCTTTCAGTATTCTCGACAGGATAAAAGATTCTCTCCACTCCAAAGAGCAACGAAGGGGATCAAAGTTCCCTCACCGCGGCTAAACCAATCACACCAATCAGTTGCAGCATTTTCTCCCACTGTATTTTCACAATTTTTCCTTTAGAACCTTGAAGACAGTAAACCCCTAGGGGACAATGAAAATTTTTGCGATGACAAACTCCTGCTGCAGTTGGCTCCACAAAGATGTCCACAAACTGCCATGGTTACAGCCATAAAGCAGGTGTGAGGGATGTGACAGGTCATTTGTAAGCCTACCCAGGATAGTGTATGCGTCAACAACCAACCCCTGTGTTCAAGCACCTTGTTCATGAACTGTTGAATGTTGAAATGTGGATGGAGCATTACAAAGCCAAAAGGGCATGACCTTGAAAGCATAGGTTCCCCAAAGTGTAGTGAATATGGTAAATTGTTGATGCTCTAGTGCAAAATTGATTTGGTTGTTGTCATTGTAACCATCTTCAAAACTATACCTCTCATGATCCACAACCTCCTCCAAGATCTCATCAATGAATGGCAAGGAGTAGGAGTCCTTCTTAGTAATAGCATTGAGCTTCTTGTAATCAATATAAAATTAAAATTTGCCATTCTTCTTCTTCATAATCACAATTGGAAGCACCCAATCTCAATTCTCCACCTCAAAAATAAACTCAATCTCCTTGAGTTTATCAATCTCCTCCTTCACAACCAAAGTTGTTGGTGGGTTGATCCGATGTTGCTTTTGGCGGACCGGTCTTGCATGTGACTCCACCTCTATCCGGTGCTCCTCCAAAGTGACTTCCTTGAGATCCTTATAACTAAAAGCAAGCACATGGATAAACTTGTGTAAAATCTACTCAAATCTTACATTCTCCTCCTTGGTAACATTTGGACCATACTTGAGGGTAGGTAGTCTACTCTCTATCTCCTCTAGTGTCAATGGTGATTTATCAAGGTCCTTCAAAACCTCTAGCTTAGTCACAAAGTCCATAGAATACAATGGATGCACATCTGAATTAGATTCAGAGTCACCTTACTCCGATGAGGTCTCTTCTTCCATGCTTATGTCCACAATTGAAGTTCATTCTTCTTAATCTGATTCTCAATAATCAGAAGATGGTGTATCCAAATGTGACGTATGGTTAGTATTGGTTATTGGAACTATAACTTGATGGTTTGATGGCCCAATTCTCAAGTATCCTTTGTGCCATCAATCAGTTGTTTGTGTTGCTCTCAACCATGGCCTCCCAAGTAGAAAATCATAACATGCATCCTTCAAAATTGGAAATTCATGAGATTTTGAATCCACCTTGTCAATCACACCCACTAGTCAAACTTGTTGCTTTTTTTCCATGCTCACTACAAATGTTGAAGGTCTAGAGAGTATATATCCAATTTCTTCATCAACTTCTCTAACATAATATTCATTATAGATTCTCCATCAACAAGTTCATCCTTGATATTATGACCATTCAGTCTCACATCAATCTTGGAGGCATATTCACAAGCCTCCCATGGTGCAAGTTTTGCATCCACCACTCCCATTTATACTAAAGCCTTTGCTTTCCTTTTTCCATTGCTCCTTGTAGAACTCAAACCACCCCTAAGCTTCTTCCTCAAGGTAGGATTTAAAGCAATCAATTTCACCATTGTGATCTTGCCCTTGTGACAACCAACATCCTTTAACACATTGTAGCCCCATTGTTGCTTTGAGATCAAGAAATCATCCATTCCCAACTTCTTCCTTGGAGTCTTTGTTGATGGTATTGAACTAGTAGAACTATCCTTGCTAGGAGTGATTTTTGTGAAGACTATATATCATTTGCAAAATGGGTTCTCTTCTTTTCTTGTGCCAAAAGCTCCAAATTAAGACCTTTGGAGTTTGAGCATTCTCCCCTCTCATACTTGCTCTCTACCACATCTATGGATGCTATCTCCTTACCTATATTTTTCATAGGAGGTACTTGGGCTTCACCATCTCCCTCCTCTCTATTGCCTCCTCATAACCCCTTCCTCCATGGTACATAGAACTTGGGCAATTCTTTTGGATGTGACCTTTACTTCCAAAACCAAAACAACTTTTATCATTGAAATTGCTAGCTGGTTGGCCTCCTCTATATGGATAGTTTCCACAACTCCTAGATCCTCTCCCAACATTTTGGTCCACCTCTTTCTTCTCCCATATGTGCACTACATTGATCTTGAGATCTACAAGTTGCTCCATGATAACTTGAAGAGGATCTTTTGGTGGAGGTGCATAAATAGGAGCAACTACTCCTGGTGGTGCCACCCTTGCTACCAAAGGATCAAAAATCCCACCATACTTGTAGACAAGTGGAGGATGCATAACCTCCTTGACTACAAAATCACTTTCATCCTCTTCCAAACTCTCCTCCATACGAACTACAATCTTGATAGCTTCTACCTTGGGAAGAAAGTTTTTCATATCTCTCCTTGCTTTGAATTTGTGGTTTCAACACTCCCACAAAATTCTTGGTGAGCATAGCTGCTATCCCAATGAGGATAGTCTCCATATCATCCCTACTCTTCCTCAACACTATATGGAACCTAGACTCTAATTCTCCACTCTTTTGCATGGACTCTCACTTTCTCTCCATCTCCTTAATTGAGGAAGGTAACCTCACCCATTAATCTCTCATAACTCTTATCTAGAAGAAATTTCTCAATGAGTATTATAGTTAAACTCTCCCAAGACTCCTATTGCCCATCTCTTCTCTCTTTCTTTTGATATTTTGACTCATACCATGTAAAAGCTACTCCTCAAGGAAATCCGGTAGTACTAAGGCCCACTCATTATTCCTCCTCTCATTGTTTCTTATGCAAGCTCTCTTGAAGTCTCTCACAAAAGCCTCCAAATCCTCTCCATTCTTGCCAAAGAAATCCAGAAGTTTCCCCATCTTAGCCTCTCACTACCTTTCTTCCCTTTCTATTTTTTAAAGTCCTAAATCTCTTTTGGTGGAAAAGGTCCAACATGCAATCCCAAGTCAAGTAAGCCTCTCCTTTCTCTCAATCTCTTGCACTCAAGACTCAAGACTCAATAAACATGAACTTGCCTTGTGTCCCTTCTCTCCACATAAGAAGCACTTAGAAGCACTCTTTGAATCCTCTCAACAATCTCTTCAAATAAACCACTACTATCAATTCAACCCCTAGAGGAACCTAACATTACCTTTAATTTCCACTCATGGTTCACTCCATGCTCCCAAGATGAATCAAATTACTCAAACATGCTTTTGATCGAACCTACACTCCTCATTCATGAGAACTTAACTCTCTTGAAATGACACTCCTCATACTATTCTCCTATATTATACCTCTCTGACCTTTGACATTGTGCACATTTGATCAGCACACCAAGTTTTTTTTTTTTTTTTTTTTTTTTAATTTCACCTTTTTCATTGAGCCATTTGGCCTATACATCTCTCTATTCAGCATATATATTTCAGATTTGGTCTAAAAACCATCCCCTTCACTTTAAAAACTCATAACTTCTTGTGCAAGAACAATCTTAGGCCAAAAAGTAGAATATTATGAACTGAATTTTCTTCTAAGTTTCAAAAAAATATAATGAAAAATAAAGAAATGTCAAACTTTGTAAAAAATTTCAAAAAGCACACAATTTGTTGGAAAAATTTACCCTACCATCTTCCAAAAGTTTTAGCTCAATGCATGTAGCAATCCTTATAGTAATTTTAAATGTTCCACCTAAAAGATAATCCAAGCTATCCTTTATGAAAATTTCAAATCCAGATCTTAAAATTGAGGTTTTGCCCAAAATCATCAGAATCACCAAAATCTTTAATCCACCTTACATAATCTCTCCAAATCTTCTCAAGTGTATAATATGTACAATATCACCTCAAAAAGATAATAATGAACTACATGGTATAAAGAGGGGTCCAAATTATCTAATATAATTCCAGCCCTCTCCTTCCCTAATTTTCCCTCTGAGTAAACTCTCATAGCCTCTTTTTGCCAAATATAGAATTGTACACAAAACATTATCGTGCCTTCTAGAGAGATCTTGGTAAAAAAATTTAAAATGTGAGTCTACTTATCTTTCACTTAAGATGAACCTTTGATGGCTATTAAGGTAGTGCACTATGGACTAAGAAGGCAAGGAACCCCAACTCCATCACACTCCTCCAAGGTGAAACATCCAAGACACAAGGCATTTTTCACTAGAGAACTCAATGAGAAAGAGATATTTATAAATGAAAGGATGATGAGTGCCTTCTCACCCTTGGCTTATATATTTGTGAAGAAGTTACTAATTACTAGAGTAACTCAAGTTACTAGACAAAAAATCAAGAGATAGTTACAAATGAAAGGATTTTGAGTACCTTCTCACTCCTAGCTTATATATTTATGAAAAATTTACACACCAAAGTTACTAATTACCAAAGTACCTCAAGTTACTAGGCTAAAAATCAAAAATTCTAAGGGAATATCCAAGCACATGAGAATAATCCCATGGGTAGATGGTCTTATCCTCACCTACCAATTAAGTCAAGCATTCATTAATATCCATAGACTATAGAAAAAGTCCGTGCCAACAAGGCTTGTGGTCCAAGAGCTCTCAGCTCTGTCCTTAGAGTCAAATAACTAGGAATAATATCAAGTCAATACACTAAAAGAAAAAATCATGGTGTTCACTTTTTTCACTTCCTCTATAATAAGGTCACCTTTATCTTAGCTAGGACTAACTCTAACTAATCATTATTAATGCTAAAAAGAGTGGGTTTGATTGATGAAAATGACACCATATCAGGGGTTTACTTGGAGATAGGGATGGAGGATCCTCTAGGAGAGCTTGAGGGGATGGAGCTTGAATACAAGCATGAGGATCAAGTGGTGGAAATACATGTATTTACTGATAGAGTCTTTTTTTGGTTCTGAGGCTAGGGTGGAAACCACATACAAGAGTGTGGAGAAAAAGGTCAAGGTTGTGGCTGAACCTCTTCCAAGTGACTCTGAT
Organism: Lunularia cruciata; assembly: GCA_948567375.1. NCBI lineage: Eukaryota > Viridiplantae > Streptophyta > Marchantiopsida > Lunulariales > Lunulariaceae > Lunularia > Lunularia cruciata. Next base: position 22,673,454 of record OX419759.1, read on the forward strand.
CAGCATGTACAACTTGCTTAGAAGAAAAAGAGCTTAAGGGATCCAAATCAGATAGGTCACAAGTTTACCAAAGCTACACTCAAGGAGTTGGCGGTTGGTTCATTAGATTTTCTTTTACCAACAGAGGAGAAAAGGTTTCAAGAAATGTTGAGTCGGCATGGGAAAGCTTTCTCCTTTGAGCTTTCTGAAATTGGATGTTTAGATCAAAATGTGGTGGCTCCATTGATCACTTTTACGATTCCACATGCACCTTGGGACTTGAGACCCATTCCGGTACCTAGAGCCTACATGGCAAAATTGATGGATCTCTTGAAGGAGAAAACTGATGCAAAAATCCTAGAGCCATCATTTGCGCCTTACTCAAGTCGCTGGTTTACAGTGCCTAAGAAGAATGGAACATTGAGGTTTACTCAAGACATGCAGTCGGTGAATCAAATGACAATCAGAAACATAGGGATAGGGCCAATTGTTGGAGAATTTGTGGAAGCATTTCCAGGTAGAACAATGTATTCGTTGGGAGATCTACACTCTGGTTATGACCAGTTCCAACTTGCTGAAGGCAGTAGAGATGTTACCACAATGAGGACCCCCTTAGGATTGATGAGGATGTGCATGTTGCCACAAGGAGCAACAAATTTTGTTGCACATATCATGAATGGGATGAATAAGGCTCTTAGGGATTTCATTCCGGAGAAGACAATGCTTTTTATGGATGATATTCTAACAAAAGGGTGTATAGAAGAAGCAAAGGATGAAGTATTGGATCAGAGGGGCAGCCGCAAGTTTGTATCTGATCATATTTCAGATTGTGATCAGATCCTATCACGGCTTGAGGAGGTTCATTTGACATTATCTGGTGCTAAATCCAAGTTTGGTGTTGAAGAGGTGGTCATTGTTGGGCATTTATGTGGATGGTTTGGTTGCAAACCTGATCCAAGCAAGGTGAATGCAATTCAGCAAATGAAGGACACATGCAACTCACGAACAGAAGTAAGGAGATTCTTGGGAGCTTGCGTGTTTTATCATGTATGGATTCCGCACTTTGCCCATGAAGTAGATCCTCTCTATGGTTTGTTACGGAAAGGTCAAAATTTTAGGTGGAAAGAGAGACACACAGAAGCGGTTCAAAAGCTGAAACAATTGTTGTCCTCTCCACCTATACTACAAAGGATCAGCTATGAGAACAACAAGCCCGTAACTCACGGTTAATATTAGTCCTGTAGCTATTGGTTGGGCGGTAGGGCAAGATGATGAAGAAGGGAACCGATATGCTGTATGTTTTGGGGCAAAGGTCCTGAGTGAATGCCAAAGAGTATACCCTCAGGTTAAACAAGAGCTATGGGGAGTGGTTACAATGATGAAATCTGAGAAGGACTACCTGATTGGTGCACCGGTTATAGTGGAGACGGATTGTTTGCCACTATTGGGGATGATCACAAATTATAATACCCCGGACATTGCAATGCTTAGGTGGATAGCATACATCAAATCCCTAAATCCTGAGTTCCAATACATAGTAGACAAGGATAATCCTATAGCAAATATGCTATCTTGGGCTGAGTATCAAGATGAGGAGTTGATGATTGATGATACCGAAACTATAGGTACTACCAAGGGCTCAAGTAAGAGAGTATGAGCGTCCCAAGTTCTTCATGGAGGAGCTCTATGAAGGAGAATGGTTGAATATTGGGCACTACCTTAGCTCCTTGACCAAGCAACCAGAATGGAATGACGCTTGGTACAAACAATTGAGGCGGAAAACATACAACTACCTTTTGGAGGGGGGTTATTTGTGGAAGAAAGCTAAATGGAGTGGGGAGCCTCCACAAAGGGTTGTGTGTAAGGAGGAGACAAGGGAGCTACTGATCAGAGAATTCCATGAGAGCTTCTGGGCTGGACATAGGGGTATTTATGCTACCTTTACCAAACTGAAGGAAAGGTATTGGTGGCGTAATATGTACAAAGATGTAATTTGGTTTGTGGAGACTTGTAAAATCTGCCAAACATACTCAGATAGAGATGGGTTGCATCCTACCTATCCACTTGCAATGCATTTCAAGTGGGTGGTGGATATGGTTACTATGCCAGTTGGGATATGGCAGATGCGGTACTTGGTTTTGGCACGAGAGGATTTGTCTAACCAGGTGGAAGGACAAACCTTGAGGACCAAAACCAGCGAGGGAATTTGAAGATTTCTATTGGAAGACGTGGTTTGTAGATACAGTGTGTGGGAAAAATTACAGTGGATTGAGGAGAGCAGAATACACAAGAAGCCAAGGCTTTCTTTGAGAGGTGTGGAGTCAAATTGGCTCTTACAACTGCTTACAACCCAAAAGGAAATGCCAAGAGTGAGCAAGGTCATCCATCCATTGTGAAAGTCATTATGAAAGCATGCCAAGGGAGAGTGAAAGAGTAGCCAAGGCTCTTACCTTTTGCTCTATGGGCAGATCGCACCACTCATAGTTCAGTTACTGGTTACATGCCTGTGGAGTTAACACATGGGCAGAAACTGATTATGCCAATTGAGGACCAAATACTCACTTGGAGTGTCCTACCTTGGGAAGATCACATATCTAGGGAGGAGCTTCTAGCACTCAAGATTTGCCAATTGGAGAAAAGGCCAAAGGATGTGGAGTTGGCAATTGAGAGGCTTAAGAAAGTGCAGCTTGTGAACAAAGACAGATTTGACAAACACCACCGCTTGAGGCCAAGAGATGTTAGAGAAGGAGATTGGGTACTATTCTATGATAGTAGTCTAGATAACCAGCATAGCAATATGAGAAAATTCTCAAAGCGTTGTTTGGACCATATATGGTTGTTAGTGTGTTGGATAATGCTACTTACTCTCTTCAAGAGTTGGATGGATGCAAACTCAAGGTTCCAATTGTTGGCAAGCGTGTCAAGCTCTTCAAACAGCGAGAAGGAAGTTGGAACACGGACGAAGTCAACAAAGAGTTGGATCTCTTTCAATTCCAAGATGAGGATCTACTATTGGAGGATGATAAGTCTCATCAATCAGATGAGGCGGTAATATGAATCCAACTACAATGTACAGTCTGATCAGTTGGTGCATATCGGAGGATGCATAGGTTAAGAGGGAGTGAATGTCATGTTGTGGTTTGGGTAGGCTATAAAAAAGTGACTTATCATAGTTTAGCTCCATGTTAGTGGGGTAGGTTGTATGCTAGATCCGACGGATGAGAGGTTGCCATGTGAGCCATCTATGTACATGTATGTGATTGGCTACATGGGTTACAATCTTATCATGTTTGAGGGCTCTAATGAATAAAGATGAGGGTGAGTGGAGAGACAAGTATATTTTAGTTTGGAGAGTCTCGAGGGGAGAAGGACGTAGAGAGTGAGAGTTGTAGCATAGCGCGAGTGTTTGAGAATTGGAGGAAGCATTTGAGCATGACATGTCCCATCCTTCCAATCTGCCAATCCTAAATCCTTTTCTCATAAGGCTTCAGATTTTACACCGCGATGACTTATGGGACTGGATGGTGATACATTTTGGGGCAGTATTCATGGAGTCAGTGATGGGAAATCCAGATCCTATTGTTCTTCCGGTGCTTACTTATGAGAATGTTTGGGACTTGACAATATATGTACTTCTATATTTGGGGAATGCCTAAATTTTTTATCATAAGCTTCAAGGTGGAGTTGTGGGGTCCATTTGTCAAAAAGTAAAAAGACTAAAGGACAAATGTGCAAGAGATTGGGTCCCAATAGAGAAAGCTAAAGTTTTTTGACCATAAGAGGAGTTTGGGGAGGCCATTTGGGAAACAAAGGACACCGTTGGAAAGAGAAGATGACATGCTATAATCTGAAGACAGAAATCACATAATTCGAGCTAAGTATGAGAGGGATATGATCAATTGAGTCAAGGGGGTAAAATTCATACCAAAGAGCACAAAGTAGGCCATGGAGAGAGCTTCTTGCCACATTTTCACTATCTATTAGTGGTATTGGATATAACACAAAAGTGTTCACAGTATTGAGTGCAAGAAATTTCATTTTTGGGTTAATCTCAAATCAAATCTCATTGATTGAAGTTGAAGCTCTTGAGGTGTAAGGTGTTGGAGAAGAGCTAATGACCAGGTTTGGATTTTTGGTCACCCCCAAGTTGTGGTTTGATTTTCCTTATAAAAATTTCCAGAGTTGTTGGTGGATACAATTTGCACCTCTATGAAAAGGTTTCATGTGAATTCTTAAAATAGGGAAATCAAGGTCTTGGATCAAGTATACCTAGGTCTGTAGAGCTCACAAGTTAGCCTAGCTCAGGAATTGATACACATCTAGAGGCTGGGATTGGATTAGGCTACTTTAATTTTTAGGAGTTTAGACAAAAACACAACCAGCTATTGTGGAGAATTTGGTTGGTTCTAGATTTATGAGAGTGATATATGATGCAAAACATTTTGCTGAAAATATTGTCATAAGCTTGGTAGAGCAATTTTATCTTTCATCTTGATTGGATATCAATTTTCCTATCTTGTGACTATGATTGAGTGTTTTAGGTTGCTTGAGTATTTGTAAGGATCAAGTTTATTTTTGAATCAGAAATCTAGGGAAAATTCACCAAGAACCAGGAGAAAACTCTAAAAAGGGGATTTCAAAATTAGGGTGAAAGTTGCAAAAACCTGGCCAACTTTGAGATCTTGTTAGGCGAGTTGTAGTGATATGAAGTGCTTTTTATATCATTGGAAAGCTGATCTCACAGGCTTTCCATTGAATCCTAGAACACTTGAATCCAAGCTATACATGAATAGTTATTTTCATATGAGCTATACAAAGTTTTCCCCATAAAAAAGACATAGAAAATCCTCACATGGAATAGAAATTTGTTGAGATCTGAAGTACAGATGAGAAGAGGCTTGGAGTATAGGTTTAAATGAGCTTGATGGTAGAGAAAGAAGGCTCTGAAGCTCTTTTTTGACAAAAAGTATAGAGAGTTGTTGTCATGTTCTTGTGATTGGATTCTCTCTATGCTTGTATGCCTATTTGTACGCCCAATTGGCTTGGATTGGTGTGCAGGTGTTGCACTTATATTATTTCCTTCTAGGAGGGATGTGTATTTCTGCTTGGTAATGCTGGAAGTGATGACCAGCAGACCAAGAGTGCGTGTTGTGATGAAGATTAGGTTGCCCGATACTACCCTTCTTGATAGCAAGACTATTAGGTACGAGAAAGGAGGGTTCCGGCAATGGAATCACATGCGTGTTCAGTCAAGTCATTACGGGTTTACCTCTTGCCTTTGATATGGGAGCTCCACAGCTAGGCACCCTGTGTGTTCCTAGAGAGAGAAAAGAAAGTATGACAATGTGAGATTGGCGGTGAATGCTCCGAAGGCAGAGAAGAGGAGTCGACCAGAAGAAGAAGTAGCAATGATGAGACCTTGGAAGACCAAGAAAGTGGACCCAAAGAAGGACCTGGTGGTAATGGTGTCGTTGGGAGAAGATCAAAAGGGGAAGCAAAGTACAAGTCAGAAGACTCAAAGAGAGAAGAAGAACCTGAACTCATGTTATAGAGTGGTGAAGCAAATAGCGAGAGTGAGGATGGAGTGGAAATGCAGCCGATACCAGGGAAGAAGAGAGAAAGCTAGAGATGGTAGAAGAAGATAATTGGAAGAAAGAAAAAGAATTTCCATAGAAAGCGGAGAAGAAGGTTATCATTCAGAGAGGTATCTGATCTAGAAGAAATGTGACATATCAGGCGGGGCCAAGTCAAAGAAGAGAAATGGAAAGTGAAAGTTTGGGGAGCAAGGAATCCATTCCAATCAGGCAAATTTGGCTAAGGAGAAGAGTATCAAGGGAAGAAGAAGCAAAGGAGGAGAAGAGCTTGCAAGCAGAAGGGAACCAAACTGGACTGGAGTATCTGCGGGAGATTGTCTGCTCGTTGTTGATGAAGTTGGAGGAGAAGAAGAAAGAGATGCAGTCGGAATATCTGGAGGTAAAGACTATGTTGTAGGTGTTGGCATGGTTAGAAGAAGAGAATTTTGAGTTGAAGGAGAGTATAACCCAAGGAGAGGAGCAAAAGGAAGTACTACAAGTAGATGCAGTAGTACAAAATCAAGTGATTGAGAATTTGAAGAGAGAATTGGAGAGTAGAGAGAGAATAATAGAGCAAAATGTGATAGCCAAGGAAAGACAAATAGCTGAGTATGCAATCTTGAAACAATAGTTTGTTGATTCTTGATTAAAGATCATCCATGTTATGGCAAGAGTAGCAGAGAAGGAGCAAGAGCTCAATAGAGTGATGCAAAGTGTAGAAGAGAAGAAGCAGCTCTAGGAAAGTGAGTTAATAGTGAGGTATAGAGAAGAAGAAATATTGAGGGAGTTACTTCATAATTTGGAAGAGAAGGTAGTGCAAAAAGAGAAGGAGAAGGAGATTGTGAAGGCCAAATTTGAGGCAAAGTTGGCAATGTACCGAGAAGACTGGCAGGCTGATCGGGAACGTGAGAGAAGAATGAGGCTCAAGCCATTGAAGGAGATAGTAGTGAAGATGAATGCAATGTTGAGTACATAAGCCAATGTAAGGATTGAAGAAACTAGATTGCACAATTTAAGATTTTTGGTGCAAGAGACGAGGAAAAGAAATGCAAAAGATAAGGACTTGAATGCTTTGCTGCTTAGTCTCAAAACTCGTGTAGATAGGAAGATATTGGAAGTGGAAGACAATATCACAATTAGATTAGATTTAGTTAAGTTAGAAATAGATAAACTTTGGAAGGATATAAGAGCAAAACCTAAAGTAGAAGAGATAGGAGTACAAATATCTTTGGAGTTGCCATTGGAGGTCTTAAAGAAAGATGGGTTGCAAGGAGAAGATATCTATAGGTTGCTTATGATAGGAATTGTAGATCAGAGTGAAGAGGTGTTAGAATTGGTAGAAGAGTTAGTAGTTGTGAAACCCGAGGATAGAGTAGTATGTGAGGTTACATTGGGTTTGGAAGCCGAGGAAGAAGTAGACATTGGATTGGAGTAGTAACAATTTTGAGATTTGAAGAAGTAGATATGAAGAGGTGCATTCTCATTTTGGATCTACAAGTAGGTAAAGTTGTTGTAGAACAATATAATTGTTAGTTAACTATTGAAGTGCTATACCTATTTAAAGGAGGCATTCATAGTATGTTGTTCTTTAGTGCTCATAATTTTTGAGAATAGATAAAGCAAAGTGTTGTGAAGCAGTGCTTGTCACTTGAGCTTAATTTTGTGTATCAACGCTACGTGTGTGTTTGTGAGTGTGGAGAATTTCAAAGTGCAAATCTGTGTGTTTTTTGGATGTTGGATTCCATAGCCTTGATCTTCATTTGGTGTGTTTGATCTTGAGTGAAGTGCAATTGGAGCAATGCCTTGACAAATTGAGAGGAATTGTAGTGTTGGTAGTATTTTGCAATTGTGAGTGCAGTGTAGTGTTGATGTGAAGAAATTTTGATCAAGGAAGTTGTGCCTTTAGTGGAGGGGTGGAACACAATTTTGAGGCAAAGTTGTTTTATAGTGAAGTGTAATTTTCAAGAGAGATTGAATCATCACAATCAAGATTGTTTGGAAAGATTTGATGGAGTTGTGATTATAGGTGACAAATTGTTGTGATGAGACTACAGTGCTTGTTACTCTCTTTTGGGTGTAGTTTCTACCTAAGGGACTAAAGATGCAACCAAGAAGAACTACTTGGTACTATTTGACTTTGTATTTGGACCCAATTTTTTATAAGTATCTCTATGGGAATGAACTTTACTTACCTCATTACCACAAAAGTGATATTTGCCGAGTTGTCACAATCATGAAGCTCATCTTCTAGCTGAAGTCCTTCTTTTGGCTGAAATTCACCTTTGGCTCAAAATTCTTCCTTGGCCGTGGCAAGAGCTTGTATCTTTTGCCACTTCTTCCACATTGAGTACTTCTTCCCTTCTAAGTACTCCTTGCAACTCTACATCTCCTATGGGTAGAAACAAAGGAAAACTTGCAATCCTTGCGCTTTTGACTACAGTCTTTGTGAAGCTAGAAGGCCTAGCTTCTCCATCAAATTGTCCTATGGCAGGAATTATTCCTTTTTCCAAAAGATTGTCCTTTGTCCTTGGAGGAGTTTGGGCCAATGATGATTGTACTTCTTCAACCTGGTCCTTGATTGCCTCCTTGTCTAAAAAAATTACAATCCTAGTGAATGATTGCTCATTGGCAGTGGGTGTGGAGTTTGGTTGAGGTCCAATGCCACCTTTATCCTCTACTTCTTCCTCCATGAGGGTCCTCCTTGTCCTCTTCATAGCTATCACCTTTGGCCTAGAAGGCATTGCATGTCTCTTCATGATCATAGTTTTTGTCGCTATCTCCTACTCCTTCACCATGACATATTTCCCTATGTAGGAATATTCAGCATCCACCTCTGCATACTTTCTTACCATCATTGCTCTTTTGTGAGGCTCCTCAAAATGTCATGCATGGAAGAAGCAATTGAGATATTTCTTCTTCTTGGCTTGGGATAGTAGATCTATCCCTAGATAGAAATGGACAATGAAGAGAGATACCAAAGTCATCCCACCTTCTTTATTTATATTTCCCATAAGGTCCCTTGCCCCTGCCCAAAACATCACTGCCCAATTGACAGGTCTTCCTTAGTACAAGTACTCAAAGAAGATCAACTGATTGTTATTCAAGTAAGTTGTTTATTTTGACTTGAAGAACTTAATTATTGATTCTACCAAGATCCTTCTTGCATGATCTTTACTTCTAGGGACCGACCAACCATTGTAGTCCCCTCTTTGATTGTTGCCTTGAACTTGGCTTCTAGAGTCAGTTCAAGGTGAGTCCAAGTAATATCTAAAGTAGTGGCTTATGGGAGAGAATTCCTAGCCCCAACACTCTCTTCCAATGTTCTTTGTCCAGGTAAAGAGGTTCCCTCTCAATGTCTCCATCCTTGGATCATGATTGTCCTTGATCTCATGCAACATTGCATGGTCCTTAACTCCCAATTCCATAGCAAGAACTCCAACTTCTTGTTGCAGACCAATTCTTATCTCTAGTGCACCACCTATTTAACCAATCTTGGAGACTTGATTATGAATTCAGGCACTCTTCTCATCTTTCTAGGTCCTTGAATGGTTGATACTTCCTTTCTTTTTGATCCTCTCATTCTTCTCAATCTGTCTTACTTTTCTCAATCCTTGCACAGTCACACACTCTCTTAATTTGAATTCTTTAGTGTTGAAACTTCTTGCGGAGGATGAGGAAATCCTAATTGGTCTTGCACTAGTTAAACCTGCAAAAAGTGGGAAGGATTAAGCCCAATATGGATATTTAAGTCCATGGTTCAATTGTTATGAATGTTTGGTAGGTATGCCCTGTGAGCCAGCCTGTCTCTCACTCAAGATGAACCTTTGATGGCTATTATGATAGCGCACCATGGACTAAGAAGGCAAGGAACCCCAACTCCATCATACTCCTCCAAGGCTTACACTCCAAGACTCAAGACATTGCTCACTAGAGAACTCAATGAGAGAAAGATAGTTGCAAATGAAAGGATGATGAGTACCTCCTCACCCCTTGCTTATATACTTGTGAAATAGTTACGTACCAAAGTTATTAATTACCGTAGTAACTCAAGTTACAAGACTAAAATTCAAGTAAAGTCAAAAAGTAGAAAGGAATATCCATTCACATGGGCATATTCCCCTAAGCATGTGGTCTTATCTTGACCCAACCACTAAGTCAAGGATTCCTTCACATGGGCTATCCTTGGACTAAAGAAGAATCCAAAACAAAAAGGCTTGCGGGCCCAAGAGTTCTCAACTCTTTACTCAACGCCAAACACCTAGGAATAATACCAAGTCAACACACTAAAATCCAAAATAGTGGTGCTCATCTTTTCTACTTCCTCTAAAGTAAGGTCCCCTCTATCTTAGCTATGACTAACTTTAGCTAACCATGACTAATATAGAACCATCCTTTATCTCTATATAAATATATCTCTTAAGTACTTGTAATACCAAGCTAAATATCACAATACCACACACATGCACATATGGGTGTTACATTTACCCCCGGACTAATTTTTCACTTTGTCCTCAAAGTGAAGGTCTCTCTACCTTCTATGGTACATCTTCAACTTATCATGGTTGATTCTATCAAAGTGTCTTCCTCCCAACTCCTTGAGATCATAGGTGTAATTGCCCCACACCTTCTCCTCTATGAAAGGTCCAAAGTACTTAGGCAAAAACTTCTTTTGCACTCCCTGAATTGAATGGAATCAAACATTATTACCCAATCACCTTCTTTGAAAGTCTCCACCTTCTTCTTGCCTTGCCTCTTGTCATAGCTCTCCTTTTGTTTCCTTTGGGCTTGCTCCACTTGAACCATAGCAACTGCTCTTGCCTTTTCCAACTCCATGAGTTGATATTTCCTTGACTTCTCTGCATCACCTCCTTGTGCTTTCTTCAATCTCCTATGAATGCTTTGGAAGGTAGGAAGATCAAAGTGAATAGGTAAGGTAGACTCAATACCATATACCAATTGAAATGGAGAATATCCGGTGGAAGTCTTCATGGTTGTCCTATACTCCCATAAAACTTCATGAATCCTCTTGTCCCAATGATGTTTAGCCCCCTCCATTTCTGCATCTTTGGCCAACATCATGCACAAGGTCTGATTGGTTCTCTCTGCCAAGCCATTGGAATTTGGCTTATAGGATGTAGTTACTCTATGTGTGATAGAGAAATGTCGTAGCATGGCTGTAGTAATGCTTCCTGTAAACTCTGCTCCTCTATCAGAAACCAGCTCCAAAGGGCATCCAAACCTAGTGATAATGCGTTCATAAAGAAATCTACCCACTTCATCTTCATTCTTGTCCCTCAATGGTCTAGCCTCAACCCACTTGGTAAGGTAATCAGTAACTACCACAATGTACCGATTGTTCCTTGGGGTTCTATTGAGAGGTCCTACAAAATCAATTCCCCACTTCTCAAAAGGTCCTAGCAATGGAATTGATCTAAGTGGTGGAGTGGATGTAGACTTTCTAGCAAGAGCTTGACAAACATGACAAGTTTTGCAATAATCAAGACAATCCTTGAAAATCCCTCTCCAATGGTAACCTGCATCTAGAATCTTGAAAGTAGTCACCTTTCCTTCAAAGTGTCCTCCACATACTAAACCTTCATGAAACTCCTTTATGAGTAGGATAGACTCTTCCTTACCCACTGCTCTTTGAAGTAGACCATCTGCTCCTTGGTGAAAAAGAATATCCTCCACCATTGTGCAAGGTCTAGATCTTGGTGCAAGGGCCTTCCTCTCCCTAGCATGCATCCCTTCCAGATAGTTACCTCTTGTCACAAATCCCACAATCTCCTTGTACTCCATTGGAATCTCTTGAGTGACTGAGATTGTCATGAGCTCCTCATCCGGGAAGGAATCATCCATTGGCTCATCTCCATCATGATCATAGGCTCTAGATAACAAATCAGCATTTGCATGTTTCTTTCCTGGCCTATCCTCAATTGTGTAGTCATACTCAGACAAGAGTATCATCCACCTTGCTAGTCTCCCTTCAACATTAGGCTTGTTGAAGATGTACTTCAAAGCCTTGTAATCATGACAATTGTGGCTTTCCCTCCAATCAAGTAGTGTCTAAACTTCTTGAGACCAAAGATCACTGCCAACACTTCTCTCTCCATGATAGAGTAGTTCTTCTCTACTAAAACCATCTGCCTACTAGCATAAGCTATTGGATGATCATGCCCATCTTGGTCTAATTGACTAAGAGTGCATCCTATAGCTACATTAGAAGCATCAGTGTAGAGGATGAAAGGTTTACTCCAATCAGGTTTAGCAAGAATTGGAGCTACAACAAGGGATTGCTTGAGCTCCTCAAAAGCTTTGAGAGCCTCCTTGTCTTCCAAAATCACCATGTAATCTACACCCTTCTTCATGTAGACTGTCAATGCATAAGCCTTGTTGGAAAATGAGAAGATGAACCTCCTATAGTACCTAACCATCCCCAAGAATTGGCGTAACTTTGTCAAGCTTGAAGGGAATGGAAGGTCTGAGATTTTCCTCACCTTCTCAAGATCAATTGCTATTCCATCCTTGGAGATGATGTGCCCCAAAAGTAGACCTTCTTCACACCCAAAAATGCACTTCTCTGGGTTGAGTGATGCATTGCCTCATCCAAGCATTGCAAGACTTTGATTAGGTGCTTAAAGTGCTCCTCCTTGCTCCCATAGACACAAAAGTCATCAATGAAGTCTCTCACAAATTTCCCAATGAAAGGTTCAAATACTTTGTTCATGAACCGTTGGAATGTGGCTGGAGCATTGCAAAGCCCAAAAGGCATGACCTTGAAAGCGTAAGTTCCCCAAGGTGTGGTGAATGTGGTGAGTTGTTGATGCTGTAGTGCAATCTTGATTTGGTTGTATCCACTATAACCATCTCCAAAACTGTATCTCTCATGACCTGCAACCTCCTCCAAGATCTCATCAATGAATGGCAATGTGTAGTAGTCCTTCTTGGTAACAACATTAAGCTTCTTGTCCACACATACCCAAAGCTTGCCATTCTTTTTCTTCATAATGACAATTGGAGACACCCATTCTAAATTCTCCACCTCAAAGATAAATCTAGCCTCCTTGAGCTTATCAATCTCCTCCTTCACAACCAAAGATATTGGTGGGCTAATGCGACGTTGCTTTTGGCAGATTGGTCTTGCATGTGACTCCACCTCTATCTTGTGCTCCTCCAAGGTGACTTCCTTCAAATCCTTGTAACTAAAAGCAAACATATGGATGAACTTGCGGAAAAGCTCCTCAAATCTCACCTTCTTCTCCTTGGTAACATTTGGGCCATACTTGAGGGTAGCTAACCTTCTCTCTACCTCCTCAAGTGTCAATGGTGATTTGTCAGGGTCCTTCAAAACCTCTAGCTTAGGTGCAAAATCCATAGCACACAAGGGGTACACATCTGAATCAGATTCAGATTCATCCTCCTCCATGGAAGTCTCTTCCTCCATGCTTGTGTCCACACCTGAAGCTCCTCCATTAGAATCTGATTCCCAATAATCAGAAGATGGTGAATCTGAATGTGAAGTGTTGGTGGTGTTAGTCACAAGAACTGTGACTCTATGGTTTGATGGCCCAATCCTCAAGTACCCTTTGTGCCATCGATCAGTTGTGCGTCTTGCTCTCAACCATGGCCTCCCAAGAACTAAGTCATAGCTTGAATCCTTCAAGACTTGGAAAGTCATGAGATTTTGAACTCCCATAACTGAAACTACCACCTTATCCATCACTCCTACTGGTCAAACTTGTTGCTTGTTTGCCATGCTCACCACAAATGTTGAAGGTCTTGAGGGTATCATACCCAACTTCTTCATCAACCTTTCTGACATGGCATTCACTGCTGATCCTCCATCAACCAATGCATCCTTGATGTTGTGACCATTCACTCTCATATCAATCTTGGAGGCATATTCACAAGCCTCCCATGGTGTTGGCTTGGCATCCACCACCCCCATTGATATTGGAACTTTTGCCTTCTTCTTCTTCTTGCTCCTTGTAGAACTCAAACCACCTCTAAGCTCCTTTCTCAAGGTAGGGTTCAAAGCAATCAATTGGCCCACTGTGATGTTAGCTTTGTGACTACCAACATCCTCCAACACATTGTAGTTCCATTGTTGCTTTGAAATCAAGAAATCCTACATCCCCAACTTCTTCCTTGGAGTCTTTGTTGTTGATGGTGTTGAGGTGCGAGTGCTCCTAGTAGACATAAGAGTATCCTTGCTTGGAGTAAATCCTTGAGAAGAGTGAACATCCTCTACAAAACGAGCTCTCTTCTTCTCTTGTGCCAAAAGCTCCAAATTAAGACCCTTGGGGTTTGAGCACTCTCCCTTCTCATACTTGCTCTCAACCACATCTATGGATGCTATCCCCTTATCTTTGTTGGGATTAGGAGCCACTTGGGTTTCACTACCTCCCTCTTTCCCTCTATTGGCTCCCTCATAACCCCTTCCTCCATGGTAAGTGGAATGTGGGCAATTCCTTTGGATATGGCCTCTTCCTCCACAACCAAAACAATTTCTATCATTGAAATTGTTGGCTGGTTGGCCTACTCTATATGAATAGTTTCCATAACTCCTAGGCCCTCTCCCTACATTCTGATCCACCTCTCTCTTCTCCCATAGTTGCACCACATTGATCTTAAGATCCGCAATTTGTTCTGTGATGGTTTGGAGTGGATATTTTGGTGGAGGTGCAAGAATTGGAGCAACTACTACTTGTGGCGCAACCCTTGTCACCAAAGTATCAGAAGTTCCACCATACTTTTAGCCTTGAGGAGGATGCACAACCTCCTTCACCACCAAATCACTCTCATCCCCTTCCAAACTCTCCTCCATAAGAATTGCGATCTTGATAGCTTCAACCTTGGAAGAAGGTTTCTCATATCTCACCTTGCTTCTAATTTGTGGTCTCAACCCTCCCACAAAATTCTTGGTGAGCATGGCCCCTATGCAAATCATTGTAGTCTCCACATCATCCCCTCTCTTCCTCAACACTATGCAAAATCTAGACTCCAACTTTTCCACTCTTTCCACATAGACTCTCACTTTCTCTCCATCTCCTTGCTTGAGAAATGTAACCTCACTCATCAATCTCTCATAACTCTCATCAAGAAGAAAGTTCTCAATGAGTGCTGAAGTCAAAGTCTCCCAAGACTCCTCTTCCCCATCTCTCCCCTCTCTCTTTTGGTATTCTGACTCATACCATGTAAGTGCTGCATCCTCAAAGAAATCTGGTAATAATGAGGCCCACTCATTCTTCCTCCTTTCATTGTTTCCTATGCAAGCTCTCTTGAAGTCTCTCACAAAGGCCTCCACATCTTCTCCATCCTTGCCAAAGAAAACCGGAAGTTTCCCCATCTTAACCTCTCACTATCTTTCTTTCTCTCAATTTTTTTTTCTCTTTTCTTTTCTCTCACTCTATAACTAATAGAGTATATACATGACTAACACCATGTGAGAATAATCCACTCTAGAGAACACAAAAGGTTCAGGTTGCTCCAAGATTTCTATAGCAACATCAAATCCTAGAGTGCATATTAATCTAACTCTCATGGATAGTTTATCCATAAGTTGAAAGATTATCTCCATCACTAATCTTGAAAACTAGCTGATGAAGGTGGTAGTATTTCTGTAGCTGTACTAAGACTCTCTCCAAGATCCTTCACCAAAGTCTCCAAAAGTGCTTTTACTCCACTACACTCATGTCCTTTTGGAAGTCCTTCCACTCCACAAACCTCACACAACTCCTTGGTCTTAGATCTTCTCCCTCCTAATCTTGGTGAAGAAGGTCCAACATGCAAACCCAATTCAAGTAAGCCTCTCCTTTCCCTCAATCTCTTGCTCTCAAAGGTCAATGGACATGAACTTGCCTTATGTCCATTCTCTCCACACAGAAAGCACTTAGACTCACTCTTTCCTCCAAGTGGTGTAGGTTTTTGGATCCTCTCAACACTCTCTTCAAATTCTATTGTAAACTCTCTTTTCCTCAAATCCACCCCTAAAATCACCTCAAACCCTTGAGGAACCTTGCATTATCTCAATTTCCACTCTTGATGACACTCCATGTTCCCAAGATGAATCTAAACACTCAAATATGCTTTTTGTTGATCTCAAACTCCTCATGCATGAGATCTCCACTCTGCAGAATTGACCCTTCCTCACAATGTCACTCAAATCGCCCAACCAGTATGTCACAGTCCTCTGAAATTTTGCACACTTGATCATAACTCTAGGGTTTCTCTCCCTGCAAAATTTCAGATCTTTTTATTGAGCCATTTGGCCTAGACACCTTTCTATTCAGCACACAATTTTCAGATTTGGTCTAAAAACCATCCCCCTTACTTCAAAAACTCATAATGCCCTGCACAAAAGCGATCTCTCTCTCATTTGTGTGGCAGCAGGTAGGATACAACACACTGAATTTTCTTTAAAATTTTCAGGACAATTCATTGAAAATTGAAGAAATGGCAGACTCTATACAATTTTCCAGAGAGCATGCAGTTGCGGGAGCACTTTACCCTATCAACTTTCAAAAATTCTAGCCCAGTGCGCATAGTAGCTCTCATAATAATTTCAAGCGTGCTAACTGAAAGATAACCCAAGCTATCCTGTGTAGAAATTTCAAGTCCAGATCTCAAACTTGAGATTTTGCCCAAAATCACCTTAATCTCCTGCAGATTTGAGAGGGAGCAATAAGGGGAGAAATGGAAGGAAGAGAAGAGAAAACACGGAGAGAAGAAGAAATAAAGAGCAGCGAAGAAGAAGACAGAAGCGGGGACACCGTGTGTGAATTGTGCCCACAAACTGCACAAGTGATGGGATTCTTGGAATGCATAAGGGACCTCTAAAAAAATGTAGACGCCGCGGTCATGCTGCTGCTCCCTATCTCCTATCTCCCAGTGGGGTCCCGAGGTCTTATACCTGCTCACCACCACCAGTGGGTTCCACCATGCCTGCAGCAGCGCGCAGGATTGCATCTCAAATCTGCAATCCACCTCACACAATCTCTCCAATTCCTCTCATGTGTACAAGATGTACAAAATCACCTCAAAGACATCATAATGAACTACAGGGTATACAAATGGATCTTGGTTCTCTAACAGAAGTTCAGCCCTCTCCTCTCCTAATGTTCTCTCCAAGTGAGCTCTCATAGCCTCCTTCTGCCTAATATAGAATTGAACGCGGAACATTATCTTGCTTTCTAGAGAGGTCCCGGCAATGGAACCAAAAATGTGAGCCAGTTTGTCTCTCACTCAAGATGAACCTCTGATGGCTATTATGATAGCGCACCATGGACTAAGAAGGCAAGGAACCCCAACTCCATCATACTACTCCAAGGCTAACACTCCAAGACTCAAGACATTGCTCATTAGAGAACTCAATGAGAGAGAGATAGTTGCAAATGAAAGGATGATGAGTACCTCCTCACCCCTTGTTTATATACTTGTGAAATAGTTACGCACCAAAGTTACTAATTACCGTAGTAACTCAAGTTACTAGACTAAAAGTCAAGTAAAGTCAAAAAGTAGAAAGGAATATCCATTCACATGGGCATATTCCCCTAAGCATGTGGTCTTATCTTGATCCAACCACTAAGTCAAGGATTCCTTCACATGGGCTATCCTTGGACTAAAGAAGAATCCAAAACAAAAAAGCTTGCGGGCCCAAGAGTTCTCAACTCTTTCCTCAAAGCCAAACACCTAGGAATAATACCAAGTAAACACACTAAAATCCAAAATAGTGGTGCTCATCTTTTCTACTTCCTCTAAAGTAAGGTCCCCTCTATCTTAGCTATGACTAACTTTAGCTAACCATGAGTAATATAGAACCATCCTTTATCTCTATATAAATAATATCTCTTAAGTACTTGTAATACCAAGCTAAATATCACAATACCACACACATGCACATATGGGTGTTACAGCCCTTTGGTGGGTAGTCATGCCTTGCACATGTCAGTGGTTAGTACAATTGAACAGTCATCAATTGTAGTTTTTGATCTATTGGTGCCACATTTACTCATTATCTTTCAGTTCAAAGGGCTTCCAAGACAAATGGCTTTTCAGGCTGAAAGTCATCCCATGGCAAAGGTCTCTTTTTTGGATGAAGATCTCCCAAGCTCTTTCCTTGCCAAAGGTTTCTTTGACTGAAACGCTTCTTCATCCAATCCACTAATATTGGTTCTCCCACTATATGTTTCTTCCCCATCATCTTTGCCTTAAAAGTGCACTTCTCCTTTGTATGAAAGGCAAACAATGACAAGCCTTCCTTCTTCCCTACTAACCAACCATTCCTTCATTCTTCCTAAGTAAATAAGTAAGTTGAAAAAAAAGTATACTTTGGAAAGAAGTGAAGCATCACGTACCTCCTCCTCAAATGTGAGCATCCTCACAAACACCAAGTTTGCGCCTTCTTCTTCTCTCAATTTTAGTATCTATGGATATGCCATTTGTAGACTCAAGTGGCAAACATATTTCCCTCCAAATCAGCAAGCTATAGGGACCCATTTTTGTAGAGCTTTTCCACTCAATAAGGTCCTATCTATCAAAGATGTAATGTTTCAAGGAAGAACTTATGTTGACTATCATACAACAACTACAGAAGAACTCTGCTACTTTATTTGCATCATCCTTCTTGATAGCTTCCACTTCCACTTCCACCATCTTCATTGTGCAAACCAAAATGTATATTTTTTATGTGGTTTTTGTGGCAGGTTGTATTGGGCCTACAAAATCAATTCCCCATTTGTCAAATGGTGCTAAGGGTAGAATGGATCTAAGGAGCTACTAGGACAAGGACATGGGTTGTCCTATACATTGACGCACATCACAACACTTGATCAAATTGTGGACATCTTGATGCATGGTCAGCCACCAATATCCTATTGCCAAAAAAAATTTACTATATTTTTCAAGGCAAAGTGCCCTCTTGTAGCTTTTGAGTGTATGGCTTAAATCACTTGCCCTACTTCATAGGATTCAAGAAAATGCCTAAGAGCTTCATTGTTGTGATGCCCCAATTTCTCAAAATTGCTTTTATTGATCATATCAAGCTTAAGTGCTAAAGAGAATCACAAATAATGATAGGATTATTGGAAGAAGTGCCTCAAAAGAGAGGTACTCATAAGAGTGACCTTGGCAAGCTAGAATGGAAAAAGCACTTTTAGTGACATAGGATATCCCAAGTACTTGCAAGCTGGTCTACTTGCAAGATGTTCAGATGCTTAGAGTGATGTAGGATAATCTTGAGCACTAAAAGGAAGAAATAATTTGGAGGTCACATGAGCTCCATGGCCAAGTATCAGGGTGGCAAGCAAAGCTATGTCACACATGAGATGAGAAGCACTTGAAGAGGTGTAGAATGATCCCAAGTACCTTAGGAAGGAACAACTTGGAGTGCTTGTAGTAGTTGAAGCCCTCAGAGTGGATCCTCTTTGCTTATGTAATGGTGAGTGCCTACTTGTTTTGTAACCACTAAAGTGCTTAACAATGACCAAGATCTGAGTGTATAAATTGAAGTGCTTGGCCTACACTAGCACTTTTCACAGTCCAACTTGTCTTCTTAGCTGATCAACTAGTGACTTGAAAAATATGTGAAGTAATGAGTGCTCAAAATCATTTCTAAGAGTGGCACTTGGCACAATTGTTGTTCGTATATACATTGCTACACAACATACATCACTGTCAACATCATACACTATAGAAGCACAACTCACACATAAGTCATACATAGGCTCTAAAGTGCCACAATAATCAAATTGTTTACAACTCTTGAATCCACACAACTCAGATCAGTACTTGATTTGTCACTCTATAAACTGCCAATAATTGGGCACTGATTATAGTCAAGCCACACCCAATCTAGCTAAGAGAATCCAGGTGACACTTGTTGGCCTCTGTCCACCATAGCCAAGAACTCAAAGGCTCAACATCAGAGAAGTGAGCTCTCTAGAGCTACACTTCAAAAGTATACCCCTGGACTTGAGCTAAGTCTAAAACCCTAATGGTGTCGTTGGGAAAATAAACTACACATAGTATTGGTGCCATTTAGTGTGAATTTTTCATGTTAGAAGGGTTTTTGCTATGGTGAAACAAGTAGTTTTTTTGTGTTCCTGTAGGCTCAAGGATTTTCTCTTGTGTTTGAGGAAGGAAGGATTTTTCTTCAAGAAAGGAGAGGACCAATAGGAAGTGAAATTCTAGGAAGAAGTATTGAGGGTTTTGTTGCTGGACAGAAAAGAGTTTGAAAGAGAATTGAGAGAAAAAAAGAAGTTGCTGGGAAAAAAAAGTGCAAAAAAGAGTTGTGAGAAAAAGGAAAGTGTTGGACAGAAGAGAGGATTCGGGATATGGATGAGGGGTTTTGGGACAGGAAGAGAGAGATACCAAGAAATAGGTTGGCTTGGAAAAGGGGTTGAATTTTGGAAGGGACTGGGAGTTATTTTGGAGGACCAATGTGAGAGAGAGAAGTATTGAGAGGAAGAGCAGGGTTTGAGAAGGAAGGGGAGGGGGGACTTTTTGGGAGAAAGAGGGCCAGAGGGGATTTTCAAAATGCCTTAGGGCTGTGACATGAGAAGAAAGTTTTCGGGAGTTGAGTGAGAGTCTTGCAGGGCCAGAGAGGAATTTTTGAAATGCCTTAGGGTTGTGACAAGAGAAGAAAGTTTTTGGAAATTGAGTGAGAGTCTTGCAGGGCTTGTGAGCCGGCCTGTCTCTCACTCAAGATGAACCTCTGATGGCTATTATGGTAGCGCACCATGGACTAAGAAGGCAAGGAACCCCAACTCCATCATATTCCTCCAAGGCTAACACTCCAAGACTCAAGACATTGCTCATTAGAGAACTCAATGAGAGAGAGATAGTTGCAAATGAAAGGATGATGAGTACCTCCACATCCCTTGTTTATATACTCGTGAAATAGTTATGTACCAAAGTTACTAATTACCGTAGTAACTCAAGTTACTAGACTAAAAGTCAAGTAAAGTCAAAAAGTAGAAAGGAATATCCATTCACATGGGCATATTCCCCTAAGCATGTGGTCTTATCTTGACCCAACCACTAAGTCAAGGATTCCTTCACATGGGCTATCCTTGGACTAAAGAAGAATCCAAAACAAAAAGGCTTGTGGGCCCAAGAGTTCTCAACTCTTTCCTCAAAGCCAAACACCTAGGAATAATACCAAGTCAACACACTAAAATCCAAAATAGTGGTGCTCATCTTTTCTACTTCCTCTAAAGTAAGGTCCCCTCTATCTTAGCTATGACTAACTTTAGCTAACCATGAGTAATATAGAACCATCCTTTATCTCTATATAAATAATATCTCTTAAGTACTTGTAATACCAAGCTAAATATCACAATACCACATACATGCACAAATGAGTGTTACATTTACGCCCGGACTAAGTTTTTACTTTGTTCTCAAAGTGAAGGTCTCTCTACCTTCTATGGTACATCTTCAACTTATCATGGTTGATTCTATCAAAGTGTCTTCCTCCCAACTCCTTGAGATCATAGGTGTAATTGCTCCACACCTTCTCTACTTTGAAAGGTCCAAAGTACTTAGGCAAAAACTTCTTTTGCACTCTCTTGAATCGATAGGAATCAAACAACATAACCCAATCACCTTCTTTGAAAGTCTCCACCTTCTTCTTTTCTTGCCTCTTGTCATAGCTCTCCTTTTGTTTCCTTTGGGCTTGCTCCACTTGAACCATAGCAACTGCTCTTGCCTTTTCCAACTCCATGAGTTGATCCTTCCTTGACTTCTCTGCATCACCTCCTTGTGCTTTCTTCAGTCTCCTATGAATGCTTTGGAAGGTAGGAAGATCAAAGTGAATAGGTAAGGTAGACTCAATACCATACACCAATTGAAATGGGGAATATCCGGTGGAAGTCTTCATGGTTGTCCTATACTCCCACAAAATTGCATGAATCCTCTTGTCCCAATGATGTTAAACCCCCTCCATTTTTGCATCTTTGGCCAAGATCATGCACAAGGTCTGATTGGTTCTCTCTGCCAAGCCATTGGAATTTGGCTTATAGGATGTAGGTAAGTCATAAGTCGTTCTCTCAGGCTTCAGGATTTGCCATGAGAGCACTCATGATCCCTCTCTTCACCGGATCTTTGTAACTCTCGACCTTATACCCATTCTTCGTCTCTTTTCAATTTGAGTTTCTACCGAGAAATCACACCTCTTGCATGTGCGTGTCACTATCAAGTGTAATTCATGCATATGACCGCCGGTTTTTGAAGGGTCCCTTCTTGAATTTCTCACCTTGAAGAAAAGTTGTTACACTGTCTTTGCCTTGGGTTGAGCTCCCCCCGATACAAAGACTTCTTACTTCAGGTTGTATGCTGATAGGGCAAGTCCGAGTACTTTGCCTTATGATCCAAAGCCATGTTACCTCAGGTTTCATCCCAAAGACTCTTTTCTTTGCCTTCTTCGGCCATATTGGCGCAATCCGACTTCTCTATACACTTCTTCTTCTCCATTTTGAAAAAAAAACAAAAAATGTGGGTTCCACAACTTGGTCAGCTTCTTCAAGGCCTTGGCAATGGTACTAAATCCTTTAACATAGTGGTGATAGAAGTTTGCCAACCCAAGGAATGCTTGCACTCTGCTCACATCCATAGGCCAAGGAATACGTGCAATAGCCTCCACCTTGGTCTATTGAACACCAAGTCCTCCAAGGTAGATAGTGTGACCCAAATACTTAACTTGCTCGTGGTAGAACCTACACTTCCTAGGATGTAATTTGAGTCCATGAGATCTCAACCTCTCACATACCTCCAACAATTGTCTCTCATGCTCTTCCACAATAGTGCTATAGACCAAAATGTCATCAATATAGCACCGAGCAAAATCCAATCTAGCTAGGATCCTATCCATGACCCTCTAGAACTCAACAAGAGCATTCTTTAACCCAAAAAATAAGAACCTCCACTGATATAACACATCCTTGCCGTGAGGATCAATAGCCCAAAATGTTGTCTTGGACTTATCCTCCTCCCTAATTGGCAATTGATGATATCCCGCTCAAAGATCCAAAGTACTAAAGACCTTTGCATGCCCAATTGCATCAAAAATCTTGTCCACTATAGGCATGGCATACCGATCAGCTTTGGTTTGTCGATTGATAGGACGGTAATCTCCACACATCTGCCTATTTGTGTAGTTGCCATGCATATCTTTCTTGGCTGGCATCATTGTTGCTAATGCATACCCTCCATGTGAAATCTCCACCAAACCAACCTCAAAAAGGTCACTACTCCGGCTTTGAATCAATGTCTTCTCCATCTCACTATATTGATAAGGACATCAAAAAACTAGTGTATTGCTAATCAGCTCAATCCACATACCAAGTCCCTTTAGAGCACCCAAATCTTTCATACTAAAGGCAAAACAACTCGTGTGGCTCCTCAAGAAACTCCAAACCCTCTGTCTTTCCTCTCCAGTAAGCTTGGGTCTGTAACACCCATTTGTGCATATGTGTAGTATTGTGATATTTAGCTTGGTATTACAAGTACTTAAGAGATATTATTTATATAGAGATAAAGGATGGTTCTATATTACTCATGGTTAGCTAAAGTTAGTCATAGCTAAGATAGAGGGGACCTTACTTTAGAGGAAGTAAAAAAGATGAGCACCACTATTTTGGATTTTAGTGTGTTGACTTGGTATTATTCCTAGGTGTTTGGCTTTGAGGAAAGAGTTGAGAACTCTTGGGCCCGCAAGCCTTTTTGTTTTGGATTCTTCTTTAGTCCAAGGATAGCCCATGTGAAGGAATCCTTGATTTAGTGTTTGGGTCAAGATAAGACCACATGCTTAGGGGAATATGCCCATGTGAATGGATATTCCTTTCTACTTTTTGACTGTACTTGAATTTTAGTCTAGTAACTTGCGTTACTATGGTAATTAGTAACTTTGGTACGTAACTATTTCACAAGTATATAAACAAGGGGTGAGGAGGTACTCATCATCCTTTCATTTGCAACTATCTCTCTCTCATTGAGTTCTCTAGTGAGCAATGTCTTGAGTCTTGGAGTGTTAGCCTTGGTGGAGTATGATGGAGTTGGGGTTCCTTCCCTTCTGAGTCTATGGTGCGCTACCATAATAGCCATCAGAGGTTCATCCTGAGTGAGAGACAGGCCGGCTCACATTTTTGGTTCCGTTGCCGGGACCTCTCTTGAAGGCAAGATAATGTTTCGGGTTCAATTCTACATTAGACAGAAGGAGGCTATGAGAGCTCACTTGGAGACAACATTAGGAGAGGAGAAGGCTGAACTTATGTTAGAGAACCAAGATCCATTTGTATACCCTGTAGTTCATTATGATGTCTTTGAGGTGATTTTGTACATCTTGTACACATGAGAGGAATTGAAGAGATTGTGTGAGGTGGATTGTAGATTTTGGGGATTAAGGTGATTTTGGAGATTAAGGTGATTTTGAGCAAAATCTCAAGTTTGAGATCTGGACTTGAAATTTCTACACATAAAAGCTTAGTTTATCTTTCAATTAGCACACTTGAAATTATTGTGAGAGCTACAATGCGCACTGGGTTAGAATTTTGAAAGTTGATAGGGTAAACTGCTCCCGCAATTGCATGCTCTCTATAAAATTGTACAAAGTCTGCCATTTCTTCAATTTTCAGTGAATTGTCCTGAAAATTTCCAAGAAAATTAAGTGCATTTTATTCTACTTGCTACCACAAAAATTAGAGAGAGATCATTCTTGCGCAAGGAGTTATGAGTTTTTGAAGTGAAGAGGGTGGTTTTCAGACCAAATCTGAAATATGTGTGCTGAATAGAAAAGTGTCTAGGCCAAATGGCTTAATGAAAAGATCTGCAATTTTGCAAGGAGGGAAATTCTAGAGTTGTGATCAAGTGTGAAAAATTTCAGAGGACTGTCACATACAAGTTGAGAGATCTGAGTGAAATTGTGAGGAAGGGTCAATTCTGCAGAGTGGAGATCTCATGCATGAGGAGTTTGAGAGCAACAAAAAGCATGTTTGAGTGTTTAGATTCATCTTGGGAACATGGAAGGTCACCAAGAGTGGAATTCGAGACTATGCAAGGTTCCCCAAGGGTTTGAGGTGATTGTAGGGGTAGATTTGAGGAAAAGAGAGTTTACAATAGAATTTGAAGAGAGTGTTGAGAAGATCTAAAAGTCTACACCACTTGGAGGAAAGAGTGATTCTAAGTGCTTTCTATGTGGAGAGAAGAGACATAAGGCAAGTTCATTTCCATTGACTTTTTAGAGCAAGAGATTGAGGGAAAGGAGAGGCTTACTTGACTTGGTTTTGCATGTTGGACCTTCTTCACCAAGATTGGGAGGGAGAAGATCTAAGACCAAGGAGTTGTGTGAGGTTTGTGGAGTAAAAGCACTTTTGGAGACTTTGGTGAAAGATCTTGGAGAAAGTCTTAGTACAGCAATAGAAATACTACCACCCTTATTAGCTAGTTCTCAAGATTAGTGATGGAGATAATCTTTCAACTTATGGATAAACTATCCATGAGGGTCCGATTAATATGCACTATAGGATTTGATGTTGCTATAGAAATCTTGGAGCAACTTGAACCTTTTGTGTTCCTTAGAGTGGATTATTCTCAGATGGTGTTAGTCATGTATATACTCTATTAGTTATAGAGTGAGAGAAAGAAATTGAGAGAAAAGAAAGATAGTGAGGGGTTAAGATGGAGAAACTTCCGGTTTTCTTTGGCAAGGATGGAGAAGATGTGGAGGCTTTTGTGAGAGACTTCAAGAGAGCTTGCATAGGAAAAAATGATAGGAGGAAGAATGAGTGGGCCTCATTATTACCAGATTTCTTTGAGGATGCAGCACTTACATGGTATGAGTCAGAATACCAAAAGAGAGAGAGGAGAGATGGAGAAGAGGAGTCTTCGGAGACTTTGACTTCAGCACTCATTGAGAACTTTCTTCCTGATGAGAGTTATGAGAGATTGATGAGTGAGGTTACATTTCTCAAGCAAGGAGATGGAGAAAAAGTGAGAGTCTATGTGGAAAGAGTGGAAAAGTTAGATTCCAGATTTTGCATAGTGTTGAGGAAGGGTGGAGATGATGTAGAGACTACTATGATTGGCATAGGAACCATGCTCACCAAGAATTTTGTGGGAGGGTTGAGACCACAAATTAGAAGCAAGGTGAGATATGAGAAACCTTCTTCCAAGGTTGAAGCTATCAAGATCGCAATTCGTATGGAGGAGAGTTTGGAAGGGGATGAGAGTGATTTGGTAGTGAAGGAGGTTGTGCATCCTCCTCAAGGCTACAAGTATGGTGGAACTTCTGATACTTTGGTGGCAAGATTTGCACCACAAGTAGTAATTGCTCCAGTTCTTGCACCTCCACCAAAAGATCCACTTCAAACCATCACAGAACAACTTGTGGATCTCAAGATCAATGTGGTGCAACTATGGGAGAAGAGAGAGATGGATTAGAATGAAGGGAGAGGGACTAAGAGATGTGGAAAATATCCATATAGAGGAGGCCAACCAGCCAACAATTTCAATGATAGAAATTGTTTTGGTTGTGGAGGAAGAGGCCATATCCAAAGGAATTGCCCACATTCCACTTACCATGGAGGAAGGGGTTATGAGGGAGCCAATAGAGGGAAAGAGGGAGGTAGTGAAACCCAAGTGGCTCCTAATCCCAACAAAGATAAGGGGATAGCATCCATAGATGTGGTTGAGAGAAAGTATGAGAAGGGAGAGTGCTCAAACTCCAAGGGTCTTAATTTGGAGCTTTTAGCACAAGAGAAGAAGAGAGCTCGTTTTGCAAAGGATGTTCACTCTTCTCAAGGATTTACTCCAAGCAAGGATACTCCTATATCTACTAGGAGCACTCGCACCTCAACACCATCAACAAAAAAGACTCCAAGGAAGAAGTTGGGGATGAAGGATTTCTTGATTTCAAAGCAACAATGGAACTACAATGTGTTGGAGGATGTTGGTAGTCACAAGGCTAACATCATAGTGGGCCAATTGATTGCTTTGAACCCTACCTTGAGAAAAGAGCTTAGAGGTGGTTTGAGTTCTACAAGGAGCAAGAGGAAGAAGAAGGCAAACGCTCTAGTATCAATGGGGGTGGTGGATGCCAAGCTAGCACCATGGGAGGCTTGTGAATATACCTCCAAGATTGATGTGAGAGTGAATGGTCACAACATCAAGGATGCATTGGTTGATGGAGGATCAGCAGTAAATGCCATGTCAGAAAGGTTGATGAAGAAGTTGGATATGATACCCTCAAGACCTTCAACATTTGTGGTGAGCATGGCAAACAAGCAACAAGTTTGACCTATAGGGGTGATGGATAAAGTAGTAGTTTCAATTATGGGAGTTCAAAATCTCATGACTTTCCAAGTCTTGAAGGATTCAAGCTATGACTTACTTCTTGGGAGGCCATGGTTGAGAGCAGCACACACAACTGATCGATGGCACAAAGGGTACTTGAGGATTGGGCCATCAAACCATAGAGTCACAATTCCTATGACTAACACCACCAACACTTCACATTCAGATACACCATCTTCTGATTATTAGGAATCATATTCTAAAGAAGGAGCTTCAGGTGTGGATACAAGCATGGAAGAGGAGACTTCCACGGAGGAGGATGAATCTGAATCTGATTCAAATGTGTATCCTTTGTGTGCTATGGATTTTGCACCTAAGCCAAAGGTTTTGAAGGACCCAAATAAATCACCATTGACACTTGAGGAGGTAGAGAGAAGGTTATCTACCCTCAAGTATGGCCCAAATGTTACCAAGGAGGAGAAGGTGAGATTTGAGGAGATTTTCCGCAAGTTCATCCATGTGTTTGCTTTTAGTTACAAGAATTTGAAGGAAGTCACCTTGGAAGAGCACAAGATAGAGGTGGAGTCACATGCAAGTCCAATCCACCAAAAGCAATGTCGCATTAGCCCACCAATATCTTTGGTTGTGAAGGAGGAGATTGATAAGCTCAAGGAGGCTGGATTTATCTTTGAAGTGGAGAATTCAGAATGGGTGTCTCCAATTGTCATTGTGAAGAAAAATAATGGCAAGCTTTGGGTATGTGTAGATTTCAAGAAGCTCAATAGTGTTACTAAGAAGGACTACTACCCATTGCCATTCATTGATGAGATCTTGGCGGAGGTTGCAGGGCATGAGAGGTACAGTTTTGGAGATGGTTATAGTGGATATAACCAAATCAAGATTGCACCAGAGCATCAACAACTCACCACGTTCACCACACTTTGGAGAACTTACACTTTCAAGGTCATGCCTTTTGGGCTTTGCAATACTCCAGCCACATTCCAACGGTTCATGAACAAGGTATTTGAACCTTTCATTGGGAAATTTGTGAGAGACTTTGTTGATGAATTTTGTGTCTATGGGAGCAAGGAAGAGCACTTTGAACACCTAATCAAAGTCTTGCAACGCTTGGATGAGGCAAATGCATCACTCAACCCAAAGAAGTGCATTTTTGGATATGAAGAAGGTCTACTTTTAGAGCACATCATCTCAAAGGATGGAATAGTAGTTGATCTTGAGAAGGTGAGAAAAATCTCATACCTTCCATTTCCTTCAAGCTTGACAAAGTTACACCAATTCTTGGGGATGGTTGGATACTATAGGAGGTTCATCTTCTCATTTTCCAACAAGAATTATGCATTGACCATCTACATGAAGAAGGGTGTATATTACATGGTGATTTTGGAGGACAAGGAGGCTCTCAAAGCTTTTGATGAACTCAAGCAATCCCTTGTTGTAGCTCCAATTCTTGCTAAACCTGATTGGAGTAAGCCTTTCATCCTCTACACTGATGCTTCTAATGTAGCTATAGGATGCACTCTTAGTCAATTAGACCAAGATGGGCATGATCATCCAATAGCTTATGCTAGTAGGTAGATGGTTTTAGCAGAGAAGAACTACTCTGTCACGGAGAGAGAAGGGTTGGCAATGATCTTTGGTCTCAAGAATTTTAGACTCTACTTGATTGGAGGGAAGCCACCATTGTCACGGATCACAAGGCTTTGAAGTACATCTCCAACAAGCCTAATGTTGAAGGGAGACTAGCAAGGTGGATGATACTCTTGTCTGAGCATGACTACACCATTGAGGATAGGCCAAGAAAGAAATATACAAATGCTGATTTTTTATCTAGAGCCTATAATCATGATGGAGATGAGCCAGTGGATGATTCCTTCCCGAATGAGGAGCTCATGACAATCTCAGTCACTCAAGAGGTTCCAATGGAGTACAAGGAGATTGTGGATTTTGTGACAAGAGGTAACTATCCAAAAGTGATGCATGCTAGGGAGAGGAAGGCCCTTGTAGCAAGATCTAGACCTAACACAATGGTGGAGGATATTCTTTTTCACCAAGGATTAGATGGTCTACTTCAAAGAGCAGTGGGTGAGGAAGAGTCTATCCTACTCATAAAGGAGTTTCATGAAGGTTTAGTATGTGGAGGACACTTTGCAAGAAAGGTGATTGCTTTCAAGATTCTAGATGCAGGTTACCATTGGAGAGGGATTTTCAAGGATTGTCTTGATTATTGCAAAACTTGTCATGTTTGTCAAGCTTTTGCTAGAAAGTCTTCATCCACTCCACCACTTAGATCAATTCCATTGCTAGGACCTTTTGAGAAGTGGGGAATTGACTTTGTAAGTCCTCTCAATAAAACCCCAAGGAATAATCAGTACATTGTGGTAGTTACTGATTACCTTACCAAGTGGGTTGAGGCTAGACCATTGAGGAACAAGAATAAAGATGAAATGGGTAGATTTCTTTTTGAACGCATTATCACTAGGTTTGGATGCCCTTTGGATTTGGTTTCTGATAGAGGAGGAGAGTTTACAGGAAGCATTACTACAGCCATGCTATGACATTTCTCTATCACACATAGAGTAACTACATCCTATAAGCCAAATTCCAATGGCTTGGTAGAGAGAACCAATCAGACCTTGTGCATGATGTTGGCCAAAGATGCAGAAATGGAGGGGGCTTAACATCATTGGGACAAGAGGATTCATGCAGTTTTGTGGGAGTATAGGACAACCATGAAGACTTCCACCAGATATTCTTCATTTCAATTGGTATATGGTATTGAGTCTACCTTACCTATTCACTTTGATCTTCCTTCCTTTCAAAGAATTCATAAGAGATTGAAGAAAGCACAAGGAGGTGATGTAGAGATATCAAGGAAGGCTCAACTCATGGAGTTGGAAGAGGCAAGAGTAGTTGCTATGGTTTGAGTGGAGCAAGCCCAAAGGAAAAAAAAGGAGAGCTATGACAAGAGGCAAAGCAAGAAGAAGGTGGAGACTTTCAAAGAAGGTGATTGGGTAATGTTGTTTGATTCCATTCAATTCAAGAGAGTGCAAAAGAAGTTTTTGCCTAAGTACTTTGGACCTTTCATAGTGGAGAAGGTGTGTGGAAATTACACCTATGATCTCAAGGAGTTGGGAGGAAGACACTTTGATAGGATTAACCATGATAAGTTGAAGATGTACCATAGAAGGTAGAGAGACCTTCACTTTGAGGACAAAGTGAAAACTTAGTCCGAGGGTAAATGTAATACCCATTTGTGCATGTATGTGGTATTGTGATATTTAGCTTGGTATTACAAGTACTTAAGAGATATTATTTATATAAAGATAAAGGATGGTTCTATATTACTCATGGTTAGCTAAAGTTAGTCATAGCTAAGATAGAGGGGACCTTACTTTAGAGGAAGTAAAAAAGATGAGCACCACTATTTTGGATTTTAGTGTGTTGACTTGGTATTATTCCTAGGTGTTTGGCTTTGAGGAAAGAGTTGAGAACTCTTGGGCCCGCAAGCCTTTTTGTTTTGGATTCTTCTTTAGTCCAAGGATAGCCCATGTGAAGGAATCCTTGATTTAGTGGTTGGGTCAAGATAAGACCACATGCTTAGGGGAATATGCCCATGTGAATGGATATTCCTTTCTACTTTTTGACTGTACTTGAATTTTAGTCTAGTAACTTGCGTTACTATGGTAATTAGTAACTTTGGTACGTAACTATTTCACAAGTATATAAACAAGGGGTGAGGAGGTACTCATCATCCTTTCATTTGCAACTATCTCTCTCTCATTGAGTTCTCTAGTGAGCAATGTCTTGAGTCTTGGAGTGTTAGCCTTGGTGGAGTATGATGGAGTTGGGGTTCCTTGCCTTCTTAGTCTATGGTGCACTACCATAATAGCCATCAGAGGTTCATCCTGAGTGAGAGACAGGCCGGCTCACAGGTCCAAGATCTGGCTCTCAAGTATCCTCTAAAACTGTAGTAGGAGTGGAAGACATACTGACTTGCTGCAACACTAGGCCCTTGGGAGCAATAGTGTCATGCTTCCGACCATTAGAGGTCCCAACCTCTGTGTGAAAAACTCCTTCCACTCTGGCTGCAAGCTCCACACATCCTTTAGCTGCATCCCTAGTGGACCAAGGGTGTAATCCAAGTAGCCCACACTCACTTGGATGGACTCCAGGTAGACCACTCTCCCTAGTAGCTACCAGTTGTGTCCCAAGAATACCATGCCCTCTTGATCCATCACCCCCAACATGTGCCTGAATTGTCTCAATAGGCACAAGGCTCAAAATTGTTCGAGTGGTGATGCCTATCAAGCACATCTTACGTTGCTTTGCCAAACCAAGGCTCACAATCCAGGTCAAATAGTTCAGGTCCATAGCCTAGATGCCTTTGACACTACTGGAACAACAATCATACCGGTGCAAAAACCCATTGCCCACTCTCTCTCTCTCATCAATGTTGGGCTCCACTAACTGCTGTAACTATGAGTCCCAAACAAGTCTACGACCTCTCTCTCAAAAAGCATGAGAGCATTGGAAACTCATGAGTGTGGGAAATGCAGCTCTAGGCTATCCAACTAGGTTCACCACTACCATAGGTAACCTATCAGCCACTACCACTATCTGAGACTGACGCCCAACATCCAAGATATCATCAACAAGGATGTGGTCAAGTCGTTGAATCTCATCATAAGCATGCTATAGAACCTCTCTGGGTAAGAGGTTCATCCACCAAAGACAAAGATGATGAGCTTGTGATCCCACTTTGGTTGCATCTAACAATACAGCAGGTCTCATCCAAGAATGGACCTGATGTGTACTTGCCACCACTCTGGTGTGAGAATCACCCATCAAAGGAATGTTCTCCAAAAAGTAAGTTGGAGGAATGGACTGATGAACCTAGAGACTAGAGATGTCGTAGTATCCGTAACATCTCCCAAAACACACTAGAACTAGGATCCTAAGGACCCAAACCTCGGCCAACATGTGTATGTCCTTGACATGGCCATCCAAAAATCACCAAGTGAATAGGTCCACATCTCTAGATCATGCACCCCTAGTAATGAAATGTCTGCTGGTAGGGCCTTTTGGTAACCTTTAACTGCTCATCGGTAATAACTCCGGATACCGATATGCCAAGTGTGCCACATGATGTAAAGAGACTTGCCTAGCAATCTCATCTCTCTCTACATACAAGTATCTCTATACTTGTATACCCGCCTATAATACTCTAGCTAGTTTGGTGCTAATCCCACCAAACAACTTCAATAGACATATCTCCTCTATTGGATACTGCCAAGCAATGAGTGTGGTATCCAAAGGTGTCAAAGTAATCGACTCTGGAGGCTCATCCTCATACTCATCTTCTGATAGTACAAAGGCTCCACTCCGAGCCTATTGCACCAACTGATTTGCATGCCACTGCAATGCCTCCTCTAAACTCCACAATGGAATTTCCAAGATGGATAGAACAATCCTACTTGTACTCCAAATCCGAGTGATCTCCTTTGGTATTGGAGTATCCTCTACATGGCCATTCCCCTCCAACAAGTCACCAGGCCAAGTAACTACACCACTAAAAGCTAAAACTGATGATGCCATGGTCATGGACTATAATGAGCCAAGACCACCACTATTTAAGCGTACTAGTAGGCAACATACCAGTCCCTCACCGGAATGCCAACCTGGTCTATAGGAGGCTATCTCCTCCCAATAGTCAATGTTGAAACCCATGGGGTATAACACTACTCTCCCAACTAGCACATCATATGACTCAACTATTGTCGCAATAGCCTGAGCTTTCACCATCGAGCTATCAGTTGGATGACTAGGCTAAACAAGGACAACAAGCTTCCCACATGTGATGCACTGTGTCGAACCACCACCTAGAGATGTTTGGATCTGAAATGGATACCTTTCCACATCGGTCTTCAGTAACTCCAAAACAACAACTACAACCTTCTCCAACATAAAGGGTTACACACCAAAGTCTAACAAGACTCTCTATGGTATATAGACCTTCCTTGAAGGTCCCACCAAATGGAAAATCCCCCTTTGATTATCCAATAGGACAACACTAGGTATGAACCATGCTCTCTCAAAGGCCGGTCTAGTTGGCAACTACTCTAGTCTAGCCGTTGTTGCCTACCATAAACCATTGGTCGCTAAATGGATCCCATGCTCCTCAACCAAGTCAGCTCCACTAGCAACCACCTCTGCTCTAGTAGTAGGAACCGCATCATCCCTACTCTCACACAGCATGGTAGCCAACCAAAGCACGGGGGCTGGGTCAACTCCCAATGTAAACATATCACTGGCCAAAAACAAAGGATGTTGCATAATCGGCTAAGCCGCCTCCAACATCATGCTAGACTCAATCTGTGTAGTGGTAGGTGGTTGACTAGCAGGTAGTCCATCATGCACTCCATCACTACCTACCACACCTACACTAGGACATCTAGGAGCCATGGATGTTGTCTACAATGCCTCAGATAGTGTGAAAGACTGGGAAAGTCTGACCTGTCTCCCAACCTCTCCTCTCTATGGGTCCAACTCCAATGATGTTCCTCTAGGCTCTGGAGCACCTACTGCACTCCTAGTCATTGCTACAGATGCATCCACCTGTGCTGCTCCGCACATGAAATCCAAAGTAACTCTATCACCAACATATGAGGTGGAAGCCTTAGCACCCAAATCTAATCTCCTGTGAGCAATGGCCATACTAGACAATCTCTGCTCCAACTGCTCAATCCAAGTAGCCATAGTTGTATCAAAAGTAAGGGCAAGTATTGCACCCCTACTAGATGTAGATCCTCTACCACCTCATCCTCCATGAACTGGAGCTCCTCTACTACCTGCCATAGTAGCCCTACCACTCCGTAACTCCAATTGTAGGTCAAAACAGATCCTCTACCACCTCATCCTCCATGAACTGGAGCTCCTCTACTACCTGCCATAGTAGCCCTACCACTCTGTAACTCCGATTGTAGGTCAAAACATCAATCACAAGTGTGACCAAATCTGTGGCAATACTCACATTGCCTCAGTGGTGGCTGTGATGCACCTGAGGTATCAAGTCTGTGAGCCAGCCTATCTCTCACTCAAGATGAACTTCTGATGGCTATTATGGTAGCGCACCATGGACTAAGAAGGCAAGGAACCCCAACTCCATCATACTTCTCTAAGGCTAACACTCCAAGACTCAAGACATTGCTCACTAGAGAACTCAATGAGAGAGAGATAATTGCAAATGAAAGGATGATGAGTACCTCCTCACCCCTTGTTTATATACTTGTGAAATAGTGAGCCACTAAAGTTACTAATTACCGTAGAAACTCAATTTACTAGACTCAAAGTCAAGTAAAGTCAAAAAGTAAAAAGGAATATACATTCACATGGGCATATTCCCCTAAGCATGTGGTCTTATCTTGACCCAACCACTAAGTCAATGATTCCTTCACATGTGCTATCTTTTGGACTATAGAAGAATCCAAAACAAAAAGGCTTGTGGGCACAAGAGTTCTCAACTCTTTCCTCAAAGCCAAACACCTAGGAATAATACCAAGTCAACACACTAAAATCCAAAATAGTGGTGCTCATCTTTTCTACTTCCTCTAAAGTAAGGTCCCCTCTATCTTAGCTATGACTAACTTTAGCTAACCATGACTACTATAGAACCATCCTTTATCTTTATATAAATAATATCTCTCAAGTACTTGTAATACCAAGCTAAATATCACAATACCACACACATGCACATATGGGTGTTACATTTACCCTCGGACTAAGTTTTTACTTTGTCCTCAAAGTGAAGGTCTCTCTACCTTCTATGGTACATCTTCAACTTATCATGGTTAATCCTATCAAAGTGTATTCTTGCCAACTCCTTGAGATCATAGGTGTAATTGCCCCATACCTTCTCCACTATGAAAGGTCCAAAGTACTTAGGCAAAAACTTCCCTTGCACTCTCTTGAATCAAAAGGAATCAAACAACATTACCCAATCACCTTCTTTGAAAGTCTCCACCTTCTTCTTGCCTTGCTTCTTGTCATAGCTCTCTTTTTGTTTCCTTTGGGCTTGCTCCACTCAAACCATAGCAACTACTCTTGCCTCTTCCAACTCCATGAGTTGATCCTTCCTTGACTTCTCTGCATCAACTCCTTGTGCTTTCTTCAATCTCCTATGAATGCCTTGGAAGGTAGGAAGATCAAAGTGAATAGATAAGTTGGACTCAATACCATATACCAATTGAAATGGAGAATATCTGGTGGAAGTCTTCATGGTTGTCCTATACTCCCACAAAACTACATGAATCCTCTTATCCCAATGATGTTAAGCCCCCTCCATTTCTGCATCTTTGGCCAACATCATGCACAAGGTGTGATTGGTTCTCTCTGCCAAGCCATTGGAATTTGGCTTATATGTGTGATAGAGAAATGTTGTAGCATGGTTGTAGTGATGCTTCCTATAAACTCTCCTCCTCTATTAGAAACCAACTCCAAAGGGCATCCAAACCTAGTGATAATGCATTCATAAAGAAATCTCCCAACTTCATCTTCATTCTTGTCTCTCAATGGTCTAGCCTCAACCCACTTGGTAAGATAATCAGTAACTACAACAATGTACCAATTGCTCCTTGGGGTTCTATTGAAAGGACCTGCAAAATCAATTCCCCACTTCTCAAAAGTTCCTCACAATGGAACTAATTTAAGAGGTGGAGTGGAAGTAGACTTTCTAGAAAAAGCTTGACAAACATGACAAGTTTTGCAATAATCAAGACAATCCTTGAAAATCCCTCTCCAATGGTAACCTGCATCTAGAATCTTGAAAGCAATCACCTTGCTTGCAAAGTGTCCTCCATACACTAAACCTTCATGAAACTTCTTTATGAGTAAGATAGACTCTTCCTTACCCACTACTCTTTGAAGTAGATCAACTACTCCTTGGTGAAAAAGAATATCCTCCACCATTGTGTAAGGTCTAGATCTTACTGCAAGGGCCTTCCTCTCCCTAGCATGCATCCCTTCTAGATAGTTACCTCTTGTCACAAAATCTCCAATCTCCTTGTACTCCATTGGAACCTCTTGTGTGATTGAGATTGTCATGAGCTCCTCATCCGGGAAGGAATCATCCATTGGCTCATCTCTATCATAATCATAGGCTCTAGATAACAAATCAGCATTTGCATGTTTCTTTCTTGGCCTATCCTCAATTGTGTAGTCATACTCAGACAAGAGTATCATCCACCTTGCTAGTCTTCCTTCAACATTAGGCTTGTTGAAGATGTACTTCAAGGCCTTGTGATCCATGATAATGGTGGCTTTCTCTCTAATCAAGTATTGTCTAAACTTCTTGAGACTAAAGATTGCTGTCAACCCTTCTCTCTCCATGACAGAGTAGTTCTTTTTTCTTGAAACCATTTGCCTACTAGCATAAGCTATTGGATGATCATGCCCATCTTGGTCTAATTGACTAAGAGTGCATCCTATAGCTACATTAGAAGCATCAGTGTAGAGGATGAAAGGCTTACTCCAATCAGATTTAGCAAGAATTTGAGCTACAACAAGAGATTGCTTGAGCTCCTCAAAAGCTTTGAGAGCCTCCTTGTCTTCTAAAATTACCATGTAATCTACACCTTTCTTCATATAGATGGTCAATGCATAAGCCTTGTTGGAAAATGAGAATATGAACCTCCTATAGTATCCAACCATCCCCAAGAATTGGCATAACTTTTTCAAGCTTGAAGGGAATGGAAGGTCTGAAATTTTCCTCACCTTCTCAGAATCAACTGCTATTCCATCCTTGGAGATGATGTGCCCCAAAAGTAGACCTTCTTCACATCCAAAAATACACTTTTCTAGATTGAGTGATGCATTTGCCTCATCCAAACATTGCAAGACCTTGATTAGGTGCTCAAAGTGCTCCTCCTTGCTCCCATAGACACAAAAGTCATCAATGAAGTCTCTCACAAATTTCCCAATCAAAGGTTCAAATACCTTGTTCATGAACTATCTATGATGATGGTTGATAATGGTTCTGCCTGTGCTCAGATCAGAAGCCAAGATGGCAAGAAAGTGGTGCAATTCCTCACTATACCTGCAAACCATGAGCACAACCGGGATTACTTGAGGAGTGGTTCTCTACCGAAAGTGATGGTGGAGTTCAAGGATTTTCTCCAAGTACCACTATAGGGCAAGAATATGGTGGTACATCAGTGAAGGTGCTCTTGCTTTAGAGGGGAAGTACCCTTTTTATAGGAGTGATGAGATTTTCTTAGAGTGTGTTTAGTTTGTACACACAACTTGCCAATTTGCACAAATGGGAGTGGAAAGTTGTGCAAAAACAAGAAAAAGAGCTAAAAAGAGTAGGGTTGATTGATGAAAATGACACCATATCAGGGGTGTACATGGAGATAGGGATGGAGGATCCTCTAGGAGAGCTCAATGGAGTGGAAACTGAGCACAAGCATGAGGATCAAGTGGTAGAAATACATTCAAGGGATATTCAGCAATATAGTCTTTTTTTGGTTCTGAGGCTAGGGTGGAAACCACATACAAGAGTGTGGAGAAAGGTCAGGGCTGTAGCTGAACCTCTTCCAAGTGACTCTGATCAACATGTACAACTTGCTCAAAAGCAAAAGAGCTTAAGGGATCCAAATCAGATAGGTCACAAGTTCACTGAAGCTACACTCAATGAGTTGACGGTTGATTCATCAGATTTTTTTCTACCAACGGAGGAGAAAAGGTTTCAAGAAATGTTGAGTCGGTATGGGAAAGCTTTCTTGTTTGATCTTTCTGAAATTGGGTGTGTAGATCCAAGTATGGTGGCTCTGATGATCATTTTTATGGTTCCACATGCACCTTGGAACTTGAGACCTATTTTGGTACCTAGAGCCTACATGCCAAAACTAATGGATCTCTTGAAGGAGAAAACTGATGCAAAGACCTAGAGCTCTCATTTGTGCCTTATTCTAGTCATTGGTTTTCAGTGTCTAAGAAGAATGGAGCATTGAGGTTCATTCAAGACATGCAACCGGTGAATTGAGTGACAATCAGAAACACGGGGATAGGGCCGATTGTTGGAGAATTTGCGGAAGCATTTGTGGGTAGAGCAAGATATTCATTGAGAGATCTACACTCTGGTTATGACCAGTTCCAACTTGCTGAAGGGAGTAGAGATGTTACGACAATGAGGACGCCCTTGGGATTGATGAGGATGTGCACATTGCCACAAGGAGTAACAAATTCTGTTGCACATATCATGGACGGGATGAATAAGGTTCTTAGGATTTCATTCCGGAGAAGACAATGCCTTTTATGGATGATATTCCAATAAAAGGGTGTATAGAAGAAGAGAAGGATGAAGTATTGGATCAAAGGGGGTGCCACAAGTTTGTATCTGATCACATTTCAGATTGTGATAAGATCCTATCACGGCTTGAGGAGGTTCATTTGACATTATCAGGTGCTAAATCCAAGTTTGGTGTTGAAGAGGTGGTCATTGTTGGGCATTTATGTGGATGGTTTGGTTGCAAACCTGATCCAAGCAAGGTGAATGGAAAGGTCAGAGGTTTAGGTGGAAAGGTCAGAGGTTTAGGTGGGAGGAGAGACACACAAAAGCGGTTTAGAAGCTGAAACAATTGCTATCCTCTCCACCTATACTACGAAGGATCAGCTATGAGAACAACAAGCCCGTAATACTCACGGTTGATACTAGTCCTGTAGCTATCGATTGGGCAGTAGGGCCAATATGATGAATGATGATGAAGAGAGGAACCAATATGTTGTATGTTTTGGGGCAAAGGTCCTGAGTGAATGCCAAAGAGTCTACCCTCATGTTAAATGAGAGCTATGGGGAGTGGTTACAGCGATGAAATCTGAGAAGGATTACCTGATTGGTGCACCCGTTATAGTGGAGATAGATTGTTTGCCGCTATTGGGGATGATTACAAATTGTAATACCCCAGACATTGCAATGCTTAGGTGGATAGCATACATCAAGTCCATGAATCTTGAGTTTTGACACATAGTAGGCAAGGATAATCCAGTAGCAGATATGTTATCTTGGGCTGAGTATCAAGATGAGGAGTCAATGATTGATGATATCAAAGCTATAGGTACTGCCTTCTTTTCAAGGGCTCAAGTTGGAGAGTATGAGCATCCCAAGTTCTTCATGGAGGAGCTCTATGAGGGAGAAAGGCTGGCTATTGGGTGTTACCTTAGCTCCTTGACCAAGCAACCAGAATGGAATGACGCTTGGTACAAACAATTGAGGTGAAAAGCATACTACCTTTTGGAAGGGGGTTATTTGTGGAAGAAAGCTAAACGGAGTGGCGAGCCTCCACAATGGGTTGTGTGCAAGGAGGAAACAAGGAATCTACTAATCAGAGAGTTCCATGAGAGCTTGTGGGCTGGACATAGGGGATTTATGCTACCTTTACCAAACTGAAGGAGGGGTATTGGTGGCAGAATATGTACAAAGATGTAGTGCGGTTTATGGAGACGTGTAAAATTTGCCAAACATACTTAGATATTTGACATAGAGATGGATTGCATCCTACCTATTTGCTTACAATGCATTTCAAGTGGGTGGTGGATCTGGTTACTATGCCGGTTGGGATATGGCAGATGCGGTATTTGGTTTTGGCACGGGAGGATTTGTCTAACCAGGTGGAAGGACGAGCCTTGAGAACCAAAACCAGTGAGGGAATTTGCAAGTTTCTATTGGAGGAAGTGGTTTGTAGATACGGATGTGTGGGAAAGTTTATAGCGGACAGCTGAATACACAAGAAGGCAAGGCTTTCTTTGAGAGGTGTGGAGTCAAATTGGCTCTTACAACTACTTACAACCCGGAGAGAAATGCCAAGAGTGAGTGAGGTCATCCATCCATTATGAAAGCCATTGTGAAAGCATGCCAAGGGAGAGTGAAGGAGTGGCCAAGGCTCTTATCGTTTGCTCTATGGGCAGATTGTACCACTCATAGTTCAGTTACTGGTTACATGCCTGCAGAGTTGATACATGGGCAGAAACCAATTATGCCAATTGAGGAGCAAATACTCACTTGGAGTGTCCTACCTTGGGGAGATCACATATCTAGGGAGGAGCTTCTAGCACTCGAGATTCACCAATTGGAGAAAAGGCCAGAGGATGTGGAGTTAGCAATTGAGAGGCTTAAGAAAGTGCACTTTGGGAACAAGGACAGATTTGACAAATGCTACCGCTTGAGGCCAAGAGATGTTCAAGAAGGAGATTGGGTAGTAGTCTAAATAACTAACATAGCACTATTAGAAAATTCTCAAAGCGTTGGTTTGGACTGTATGTGGTTGTTAGTGTGTTGGATTATGCTACTTACTCTCTTCAAGAGTTGGACGGATCAACTCAAGGTTCCAATTGTTGGCAAGCGCATCAAGCTCTTCAAATAACAAGAAGGAAGTTGGAGCACAAATGAAATCAACAAAGAGTTAGATCTCTTTCAATTCCAAGATGAAGATCTACTATTATAGGATGATGAGTCTCATCAATCAGATGAAGAGGTTGTATGACTCCAACTACGAGGTACGGTCTGATCAGTTGGTGCATACCAAAGGATGCGCAGGTTTAGAGGAGGTGGATGTCATGTTATGGTTTGCTTAGCCCTTAAAAAGTGACTTATCATTTTTATCTCCACATTAATGGGGTAGGTTGTCTACTAGATCCAACGGATGAGATATTGCCATGTGAGCAATCTATGTACATGTATGTGATTGGCCACATGGGCTATAATCTTATCATGTTTGAGGGCTCTGATGAGTAAAGATGAGGGCGAATGGAGAGACGAGGGTGTATTTTAGTCAAGGAGTCTTGAGTGGGAGGAGGACATTGGGAGTGAGAGTTGTAGCAGTGTGCAAGTGATAGAACATCAAAGAAATTGTTTAAGCATGAGATGTCCCATGCTCCTGATCTGCTACTTCCAAATCCTTTTCTCATTAGGCTTCAGATTTTCCACCATGACGGTTTACAGGACTGGTTGGTGGTACGTTTCGGGGCGGTATTCATGGAGTCGGTGATGGGATACTCGGATCTTATCATCCTTCCGGTGCTTACTTATGAGCATGTCTAGGACTTGACAATATATGTGCTTCTATAGTTGGGGAATACTTAAATTTTTGCTCATAAGCTTCAAGGTGGAGTTGTGGGGTCCATTTGTCAAAAAGTAGTAAGACTAAAGGACAAATGTGCAAGCGATTGGGTCCCAAGAGAGAATTCTGGAGTTTTTTGACCTTTGAGGGAGTTTGGGAAGGCAATTCAAGGATTGAAGACCATAGTTGAAAAGAGGAGATGACAGGCTACAATTTGAAGACCGAAATCACACGATTTGAGCTGATTTCAAGAGGGATATGATCAATTGAATCAAGGGGGTAAATTTCATACCCAAGAGCACAAAGTTGGCAATTGAGAAAGCTTCTTGAAACATTTTTACTATCATTCAATGGGATTGGAGAGTAGACAAAGTGCTCATAGTATTGAGCACAAGAAATTTTAGTTTTGGATTAATCCCAAATCAGATCTGTTTGATTGAAGTTGAAGCTCTTGAGGTGTAAGGTGATGGAGAGGAGCTAGTGATCAGGTTTGGAGTTTTGGTCATTCCCCAAGTTGTGGTTTGAGATACCTTATGAAAATTACCAGTCTTGTTATTGGTTAGAGTGTGCACCTTTGTATGAATGTTTTATATAAATTCTTCAAATATAGAATTCATAGTCTTGGATCAAGTATACATAGGTCTGTAGAGCCCACAAGTTAGCCTAGCTCAAGAATTGATCCAACTTCCAATAGAATTTGTTTCTGTTCATCTTGAACATTGGTAGCTTCAAAATACATTTGTAATCAAACACAAAACTATCCACTACATCCATGAAATTCTTGCCTTCAAATACCTTGGGTTTTGGAATCTGATTTTGTCTTCTCCTTCTTGAATTGATGTTCTCTCTACATGCTCTTGTCATTGATGGTCTTGTTCATCCAACAATCAATTAAGGTGCTCCATTTGTTGCTACATAGCAATGACAATCTCAAGTATTACCGCCATGGCTACTACTCTATCACACTACCTATAATCTATCTAATTTATTAATATATATATGCAACATGTCCACTGTTCTCCATGAATTACAACCATAAGTACCAAGGGTTCCTTGGACAAGGTGATTGCATTCAAAAAAATTCTACCCAAAGCGTGAAGTGATGAATTATGTGAAATGTTGTTTGGGTAGTACTTGGGTACAAAAATCTCAATGGTTTGGTGGAAATGGATTTGGTGGTCCATAAATTCCATCCATCCCATTCCTTCTCTAATACCAATGTAAAAGACAAAGATCAAAGAGAGAAATAGGAGAATGGAAGATCGCATTCAGACACTTGAATGAAGGAAACTCCAAATGTCTAGCATGAGCTTTGGCTTTGGTATTTATAAAGAGCATAAAAGGCTCTTGAAAAGCTTCTCTAAGCAACTTTCTTGGAGTGCAAGCAAAGTTAACCGAGAAGCTTCTCAAGAAGTTTCTTTCTAGAAGTCGCCTACTTGGTGTGCAAGCTAAGCTAGTTCAAAACTTTTAGAAGTTTCTTTTTAGAAGCTATCTATTTGGGGTGTAAGCTAAGCTAGCCAGGAAGCTTCCCAAGAAGCTTCCAAGTAGCTTCCTAGATACTTCTGAAATATTCTAGGTTAATTTGGCTTTGACCTATTTGTTACTTTGTTAGCCTTAACTAAATTCATCACTAAATGCCATATTGTTACAATAAGGTTCAGGTTTGACTCATAAAAATACGACCTTTAGTGCACATGTTTGGAATTTCATACCACCTAACATCATATCAAGAGTAAGGTATGTAAGCATTAAAGAATTGTGAAAATTTTATCATAAATATAAAATATAATTATATACATCCTCATTTTCTTATTGATATCCACATAGGAGATTATATGTAGAATGAACATTAATGATGAAAACAAAACAAAACATCACAATAAGGTACTTATAAATATAAAGACTTCCACCACATTTTTCTACTATTTCCATCACATTCAACATAAAACCCCAATTACCAAGACTAGTTCAAGGTCACTAGTTTTTCATGTTGTGGTGGAAATAGCAATAGGTGTGGTGGAAACAACAATTCCCATAAATATAATGGTAGATATGGTTAGTCTATAGGCTTTATATGAAACTACAAACTATTTAGACCAAAAGATAATGCTCATT
Source organism: Lunularia cruciata (assembly GCA_948567375.1). Lineage (NCBI taxonomy): Eukaryota > Viridiplantae > Streptophyta > Marchantiopsida > Lunulariales > Lunulariaceae > Lunularia > Lunularia cruciata. The sequence goes on from OX419759.1 coordinate 22,716,541, forward strand.
TGGATAATTAATTATATGTTATCATGATAAATCTCAAATTCTCATTATTAAACCTATTCAAATAGGTCACTAGGTTACCTAACATGTATAGAAGCCTTAATACTCTACTATTTTGTTATTTTATTATCAAAGTGCTAATTTTTAATCAACTTATAACAACCAATCAATAAAAAAATCAAGATAATTAAAATAAACCATCCAAACCATAAAGAAAAAATTTATTTTATAATTTCCATTGATATTTTATTACCAAATTATATTTTTAAGAAGATATATTAAATTTAGATTATTGATACTTCTAAAGATAACAATTCATTGTTAGCATAGTTCATGCATTAAATTCCCAATACATTATATACTATACATGACATCAAAATAAAAATAGATAAGGCATAAGATGTACTAAACTCTTGTCCAAAAAGAGTACATGATGTCCATGATGTCCATGAATCCTTTTGAGTTACATGAGATTATCCTTCCCTATATCTTAAAATAATTTGTATATTCTAGTAATTAGGGAATTATTTAGACCTTTTTCCTCCTTTTTCCTTGTCTTTTAATCCAGTGCTCGGGAATAAAGAAGGCTCCTTGGCTGCAATACATGCACCCTATTCAAGCACAAAATTGTCCATGGAAATTATTCATAATGAACATTATTCAAGCACAATGTTATACATTTTATGTAGTTCAAAATTTAAACTTGTATCTTCACCAGAATTGAAATTTTAAGGATCTTTAATGTTTCAATAATTTATATCAAGATTCAACATTTTAGACTTGGGTTTGAAGAAATTTTAGGAGAAGAAGAATGTATATTAAAATTTTATTTTCAATAATAAAAGTTTTACCACTTTTGAAAGCCAAGAAAATTTAAAAAAAATCTATATCCAAGAATAAGAATAGATTTAGAATAATAAAATTTGATGAATTAAATATGAAAAACAAGAAATACTCACCATTCCATTTACAAGATTATTTTCAGTTCAATTAATCTTTTTAGAGTCCAGTTTTACTTAACACCTTGTAGTCTTTTCTTAATCTTCTAGATTATTTTAAATTCAAACAATGTTTATGACATCACCATTTACTTAACACCTTGTAGTCTATTTTTAATGCTGGGTATTTTGATGGTATAGAACTTGTAGACAGAAATTATCTCTATTGGCAACTAAGAAAGAGAATTTAATGTTCTTTCCTGAAAATATACAAGCTTTCAAATACTTTGTCAAGAAGTGAACTATTCACTTACATTACCAAATTTTATATATTCTCCTTGTCTATTTTTCAAGAGTTTACGTTCATCTACTTCAAGTGTATGATGAAATACAGTCTATTCTTGGATCATGCAAGCTGAAGTTTTGTTATCATTTAGATACTTGCTTTTCTCTTAAGTTTTAGCTCAAATTAGAATCAAGAGGAAAAGAAACCTATTATATGTCCCTTTTAAACTTGGGATGAAGGATCTGTCGAGCAAAAAGTTATGGTCAAAAATCAATTTTCTTTGCCTATATGTTAGTAAATTTTTTTTTTTTTGCTTTATAGACCAATTATTATTCATTTATTATATTTCTTATTTAAAATATTAATTAATTTTGAAGATGGATTTTTTTTAAACTTAAGTTACAAGTTTTGATATTTGAGTTGCATGTTTGGATATTTAATTTGTATTCATATATTTTTGAGATTAAAAAATACAATAATTTACACTTAAAAAATTGAATATCATGATTTTAATTTAAGTAATCCAAACTTTAGTACCACGTAAATGTTAAAACCTTAACTTTTGAAGTTCATGATTGTCCCTTAATCTTGGGTAGACCAGCAGTTCATGCCACTCTAAAAGACAAGAAACAACCTACCATGCTTAGACTAAGCCACAAAAGAGCAAGCATAATACGGGTCATATAAGGATGTGGGGCACAACACATGTACTTGTCTATAGATTTTATATCCGGAAAGGAATCTATTCAGCAAGAGGTACCTCTTATCATGATAGTTGATGTAGAGAGAATTAGTTTGGAAGGAGGTTAGATGTAGTTGTTCTCTTCTCCAGCTCCAACCTATAAGAATGAGATGTAGCATGATTCTATATTTTGTTATTTAATATAGTTTTTATGATCTTTCTAAATCAGTTTATGACCAAATTATATGGATAATTGCTTTGTTATGTTGATTACTACTCTTTTTGCTTTTTTTGCATAGGAAATAATGTGATTCTTCCTTTGAGCAATGACTTTACTATGTATATCAATTTTTTAGCCTTATTTTGAAGAATTTGTGGATGAATCAGTTTGTAGTCAACGTAATATTGCAATAAAATATACATCTTCCATGATGTTCCTTTCCTTGAGTTCAGTTTCAAATTTGGTCAATACCTTAACAAACTTCCATTTACTTTGGTGTTGCATGCATTTCTTTGTTCTCAAGTCCATGTTATTGAATATATTGAATGCCATAAACTTATACTTTGATGAAAAAAGTTCCACCACCTTTGTTGTCTACACCCTGGCACAAACCCATACTCGATCTCAATTACCAATTTTGAGTTTTTGATCAAGTGTAGCCATAGATTGTATGTCATAATCTTATCAAAGATCTTCTTGATGAATATTCTTCCATTGCCTTCATTACCTGCTTGTTACTCTATTTAGATCTCCATACACTCTTGACCATTTTTTAATCCAATACCTCTATTTAGACCTGCATAATCTCTTGATCATCAATATTGAGTTTTTAGCCAACACAATCAATTGTGAGCTACCACTAACCATCACAAACTTCACAAGCCTTTGCCTTGCAGATTGACAATTATCACATATCACATGCTGACCTCCTCTAGTATTTTCCTTGTAATGTAAAATAGAGAACAACTACTTCATAAGAATGTATGATTTTATCATAGTTATCACATGTTAGTTTCATTTAGTAGTGCCTTGTGAACACGGTAATCCACATCATAGCTTGACCAGTTATAACAAGCATAATAAAAAGTTCATGATATTGATACAACTCATTTATTCGATATTGACGTTGAACAAGTAAATCTTCAATGCTCAATGTGACCCTTGAGTGAATTTTGGATTATATTATATTAGATTGAGATCTTGTAAGGGATTTCATATTAGGTCATGTTGGAGTGGGACTTTCATTTGGACTACACATGGTGAAATTGATTTGGTATATAGGAGATGTCAAATCCTATTTACTTGACCATCTTAAGTTACCTTTTGTAGTGAAGTTTTTTCAAGTTAGGGAGATTCTACTTATTCTTGGAATATATTTTGATTATTAATCAAAAGAAAGTATTAGATTCCTGAGGAATATGCTTAGAAGTGGCCAAGATATATGTAGGGCAAAAACATATATGAAGACACATTGACCTAAGACTTTTACATAGGTTAATTTAGGTAAAGTATGGAATTTCACCAGTTAATGAGGCTCTTTACGTAACTTTGGTGAGTATATATAGAGGTGCCTAGAATGGAAAATATATCTATTCTTTAGTGAATTCTAGCATAGAGCTAGTGAGGAGAATAAGTCTTTGTGAGTAATACCTATATTTGCTGTTAAAGAATGAGCTTTCTACTTGAGAGTGTAATATTATAATTGTTGATCTTATAGGAACCTCTAACTCTAGAAGACTTCTATTTGAGTATGAATGAAGCATCTCTTATTTGGTATTAGTAAAGTATTCTTTTTGAGCCATTCAGGAGAAGCTTTGGCAAAAGACAGTGAGTGAGTAATTTGGAGTGAGTGAATGAGAGACTTGAGCAAAAAAATAAGGGATCCTTTTGTGATCTCTATCCTTGATGGTGCTCAATATTAGAGTTTCCTTCCTTCTAGCACTCATCATTAGAGGAAACACAAGCTTAATATAATTTATATTTGCAAGTCAACTTTTCATACTAAATTTGAAGAATGACTCTAGCATTTCTAATAATGTGTGGGTTGCAAATCCTTTACCAACCAAAGGAAAAAAAAAGGGGGATGAGATCCAATGTATTCAAAGGAATCAAAGCAATGAGTTTTTACTAAATCATGCATTTACTTTTGGGTTTCAAAAGAACGGCATACAAACGAATTCTCCGCGAAGGGGGTTGTAAGGATTGTGGCTCTTGTTTTTCTTAAAAAAGAGGCAGAATAGTATGAGACTTGTGCCTCAACATTTCCATAATGAAATCCATTAGAGGAGCAAAGACACAATAATTAGATGTTGATAAAGACATTTACATATTGAATTCATTTCAGTTTTATTATTTGATTTACTTTACTAATTATTTTATATTTTGTAATGTTTGAGTTAACTCACTGATTAGCTAACTTTAGTACTTTTTCTATGTAGATTATATGAACAAAAATTTAAAAGAATTTTGATATTTAATCTATGAGACATTTAGACAAATATGGAATTCTTTATATACTAAGCTATGAAATCTGTTGTATGGATATTTACTAAATTTATTTTCTTTTACTCTTTTTTTGGTATATGTGATGAATAGTTTAATGTATCTCCACCTTTTGGTAATCCTTTGTTTTATGTTTAAGTGTTTTTGTTTAGACTTAGAGTTGAGGTTGTAGGATTCATGCTAGATTTACTAAATCTAAAATACAAGATTCTTATAATCATTTAAAATATTTCATATTATAGTTCCTTGTTGGCATTTTGTTAAGAGATATAGCATCTAATACTTACGGAATAATTTTTCTTCCTAGTAGTGTTTTGGGTTGGATGTAGAACCAAGGGTTAAGGATTAGAGGATGGTTATGAATCTTAATATAATAGGCTCTTATTTTAGATAATTCAGACTATATTCTTCAATATTACATATTTCTCAGTTATAATTTAGTGCTATATTTATGTAAAAATATATTTCATATAAAATTTATTGAATTTTCTTTGTTTATTAGATACATTAGATTGGTATCATATTGTAAAAATTATGTTGGTTAGGGTTTAATTTTGATTAGGGTTTAGTTTAGCTAAACCCTAAATACTAGATTGCGGTGATATCATACTATTGACCATTACTATAAATTGACAAGAATGATATAATATATTACATTGATGATAAAAAAATTTGATCTAATATTTTTATAAGTATATTATAACTTAAAAAATATTTATAATATTTTTGTTATAAATTTATTAAAATATATATTATTGGTTATATGTTAGATAAAATTAATTTTATTTATTTATAATACATAATATTATATGTAATGATTCGTATCATCATAAATATTTCATGAGTATGTCTTAGATATTCATAACCAATATACAGTCTAAAACTCAAATGTCCAATGACGGAACTCAAGTTTCTAAAAGAAAGACGTCAATTTTTTTAATGTAAACAACTCAAATATCTAATCTAACATGGTATAATTTCCATTTTAAGAGATTCAATCCTCCAAATCTATGAATCTAAATATCCACTAATGAAATGTCAAATACCCATTTGTAGGGAATAGTTAAAATCACCTTTAAGAGAAAGAAAGAAAAAAGGCGACCGCGTAGGACAAATGAAGGATGGGAAGACCCCATCAAGCCGTACAAGGGAGAGACAAAAAAGGTAACATGGGGCTAAGCCCCAATAGAGTCTGTATGAGAAATCTGCCCTACCGCACTTAAGATATCCGAGCTATGCAAGTCGTACGGTCTACACACAACTGGAGCATCCGAAGAAACATCACCTAATGTGATTGCTCTCCTATGGATTGCACCAGCCACTGCCCTCTGTAGAGCAATGGATACACGCTGTCTAAAGTAAGCTACAAAGTATGAGAGTGAGAGTGGTACCCCCTGCCGCCTAACATGATAAGCCCTCGCGCACTCCCTGACAAATGTGTCAAATGCCGTGTCCATCGCTCCATATAACTCCAAGGCTAGAGGAACAAAATCACCTTTAACAGGAAAATCTTTCGGTTCCTGAAACAATATCCACCTTATTTGCTCAGACTCCGTGCAACTTTGGAAACAGCCCAACTACTCGTGTGGTATATATGACGCACAGGTTTCCAACTCAGTCAGCTAAAGCAATCGATTCACCCATATATTGATTTCTAAGACTGTATGTACGAACAAACGATTAGGCTCCGTTGCATCGCTTTGAGCTTGTATCAACGATTCTCCAAAGAACGCAAGAGTTACTCAAGTGCATCGATGGCAGGTTGCTCAGTTAATTCGTCCTTCCACGTACATGTTAAGCCTGAGTTATGAACATTCAAGCTTATCTCAGTAGACAGCTAACGTAACAATCGAGCAATACTGATCCATGGAAGACGGGTTTCGCCATTCCATATCAACCTCCACCAATGCCGCGGAAAAAAGCTTCACCAATCTTGCATGACCTGAACTTCACCTTTGGAAAGATTCATGTTGGACCAGGTCATCCGTCAACCGTAGTATGAGTATTTTATTGCAGATTGTTGACCTTTTAGGTGGAAGATTAATTTGGGTATTCTTCTTTACCTTCACCTTTATAATGTGTAGCTCGGATTCAAGTTCAGAATAGTATAGCTCGCTAAAGGGATTGAATTCTTAAAATCTATAATTGATTGTAAGATTAGCGTTATTACGCATAAAATAGTAGTAGATATCTAACAAGTTAATTTGCTGTCAGAATTGATGAGTTCAAAGTTAACTTCCTAATATTGGACTTGAGTGATTAACAAAGAAATGTTAAGATTGCAGTATTTAAATAAAACTCCAGAAAATCTTAAAGGCTCCCGAAATTTCAAGGGTTCTTTACGGAAGAATTAAAAGGTTCCCGAAACTTCTAAGAATAATTTTATAGTAAGAATAAAAATATTTATTTAATATAAAAATATTTTACTCTAGTAAAAGAGAAAATAAATTACTCATATCAAAATTATTTTTAACATGATTATACAAAATTACTTACAAAAAATGGTAAAATTTTATAATTTATAATAAATACATGCCAATATAAATTTTAAAATGAGAAAGTTATCTCAAGTAAAATTGAAGTGAAAATAATCAAATTGTAACACTTAACAATTAAAGAAAAAACAAGGTACGTACGTTACCGTATCTACTGCGTCTAGGGGCATCTTAATTCAAAAATCAGGCCAAATTTCTCTAAGCAAAATTCATGACGGAGACCTTCGAACTAAACACTTCATAGACAAATATTTAGCATAATATCACTTGATCCGCGCAACTATCATGAAATCATATAATTTTGCGCTAACTCTTTGGCTTGTGTACCCTGTTCTTATGCCTAAGACAGAAGGCTAAGAAAGAACCAAGAACCAGATGTCAATTGAGTTTGGCTCGTCGTGGTTGAGATCACCAGTGAGGGTGATTCATTCATATCTTGGTAACTAAGAACAGGAAATTCGACCGCCTTTCCAACCTGGAGATTTCGACTCGGTACTGTGCTGATAGAAATCTTATCTCAAGCGCCTTTTGCCATATGGGGCAGCGGCCCGGAGCCATCAAGTTTCGTTCTCACAATATCTTTGACATTGTGAGTTGCTTATCATCCCGGGGAAAGATGTCAACTTGAATTTATCATGGATTCTATTTGGTGACTACAGTACCGCCGATTTCAATCTCGTTTATTCTTTCCTGATCCGAGGAGAAGAAGTCTTCTTACAATGAGCAGCCACGAGCCGCACGGATTCCATAACCTTTCATAACATAACATGCTATGTGCTCCGGAACTCAAGCGAGTAGACTGCAAGAGGAAAGCCTCATCCCCCTCAATGCTGACTTTCCAAATTCACTGAAAATCGGGCCCACTACTGGTTGAATCCTTCCAATTCAGAATCTTCTGAGATGTTTGATGGCAGTCGTGTGCGACTGTCCATGCTCCGACTGGGTTGGAGGATATGTTCCCCTTCCTCTGGATATTTGTAATTTTGGTGCTAGTCACGGGAATTTGTAACCACTTCAATGACGACGGATTTAAGAAGGACAATCTAATGGACCTCGAACATGTCTTTCTCTATCGACGACTTCTCAACTTAATTCGAGTGAACAATTCCTTGAGAATTCTGCTTATAGCTTATCGTTGTTATTATCGGTGATCCATTGTTTCCGTAGGATTCGACGATTGGACTTGGCACGATTATATGGGAAGTGATGCAGGTTTCTAATGCTGTGACAACAACAACGAGATAATACGTGTCCACATAGGAGTGCGTAAACAGTTCCTTTCCACCCCCTCAACCCTGAGCGTCAATGGGAATTTTTCACCAGCTCGTGGTCCCAGTTTGGAACGCTGGAATTCTACAATCATGGGGTTTAGCTTTAAGCCAGCTGTGATATTTCTACTGAGCATGACGTGAGCAGTGGAATCGACAGACAGGAGGTCAAACTATGTCCTGAAAATTCAAGGAATGTCGTATAGTGGGGAAGGTAAGCAGGCTGTCAGCAAAGTGATTTCCAATTACATCAATTAGAGTTACAACCAATTCGATTGTTGGAAATACAGAGAATAACCGATTCAGGAGGCGTGAAACAGGTCGAGAAGACGTGGATCTGACAACATGTAACCCAGGTTACCCCGAGATTCCTTTTTTGTTCTAACAGAAGTGTCAATCTATTGTCCAAGTTTACATGATATGCTTACATGGCAAGCGATTGTCTTAGTTGACAAAGGATTTGTTCTTGTATGGGAATTGAATCGAACTACGCAGTTCCGGGGACAGGCCCCGCTGTTCTGGGGCTCGCTTCCAGATTCGAAATGCACGGTTGTAAAAGTATGGTTTTCTTTGGGCTCGCCTTGAAGTTCTGGTGCTCGGTTCGAGTATCGAAGTTCAGAGTTGTAAAATATTCTTATTTTCGGGCTCGCCTCAAAGTGACGGGAACAGGCCTCGCGGTTTCCTGGCTTGCCCCAGAGTCCAAAGTTGAGAAATTCGAGACCGCAAATCGCTCTTAGATCTGTTTAGAAATGGTCCAGATGGTAGAATAAGCCGTAGTACTTAACATAGTGATATATACTATAGTTGAGGCTAATACATTACAGTATAGTTTATTATTGAAATCATTATATAATAAAATTTAGAGATTGTATAAATTGTCAGTGTCTTTATAAATACATATTTTTAAGAGCTTAAGTCTTGTTTTCTTTCTTTTTCCAGTCAAGACCTTTTTGGCGTGGCACCTAATTTGCGAGACTGTGCAGCTTTCAGTCAAGGCCTTTTTGGCCGGATCCTAGCGCGGATGAGCCCTAAACCCGAGTAGTCAAGACCTTTTTATTTTTCCCATGTCTCGCCCGAGGAAGTAGCGCAAGAGCACAACTTCGAGTGGAGCGCTCCTTTGCCCAAATGGACCACGGTTCCAAGACCCAAACCCAGCTTGGCGCCCAGGCCAGTCAAGGCCTTTAGTCGTGGCGCAGGACTTGTCCCACCTTGGCGCCAACTCCAGTCAAGACCTTTTTTGTCTCAGGACCCAGGCGGCGCCGGATGGAGTCAAGACCTTTTGGTGGCGCCAACTTCAGTCAAGGCCTTTTGCCTCAAACCCAGGCGGTGCTGGATTCAGTCAAGACCTTTTGGTGGCGCCAACTTCAGTCAAGGCCTTTTGCCTCAAACCCAGGCGCGCCGGAGTCAGTCAAGACCTTTTGGTGGCGCCAACTTCAGTCAAGGCCTTTTGCCCCGGACCCAGGCGGTGCCCAATTCAGTCAAGACCTTTTGGTGGCGCAAACTTCAGTCAAGGCCTTTTGCCCCGGACCCAGGCGGTGCCCAATTCAGTCAAGACCTTTTGGTGGCGCCAACTTCAGTCAAGGCCTTTTGCACCGGCGCCGGATTCAGTCAAGACCTTTAGTCGTGGCGCATGACTTGTCTCACCTTGGCGCCAGCTCCAGTCCAGGCCTTTTGTCCAAAACCCAGGCGGTGCCCAATTCAGTCAAGACCTTTTGTCCGGGTTCCAGCCACGTTTGAGTCCGGCTCCCGATTTAGTCAAGACCATTTGTCTCGAGTTTGGGCA